>WYDI02024223.1:99456-130067 GCA_009867235.2 Psittacus erithacus
CTGGAATGGGCTGCCCAGGGAAGTTGTGAATGCTCCATCCCTGGCGGTGTTCAAGGCCAGGCTGGACAGAGCCTTGGATGACATGGTTTAGTGTGAGGTGTCCCTGCCCATGGTAGGGTGGTTGGAACTTGACGATCTTAAGGTCCTTTCCAACCCTTACTATTCTGTGATTCTATGATTCTATTCTATGATTCTTCATTCCACTGCTTCCTTACAACAAAATACTAGCTTTTTAGTATAAAATTTAACAAAGCTTCAACTTATTGAACCCCGTCAGTCAAAATCTGCATTATTTTCCTGCAGCTGTGTGTGCTATTCCAACTGGCTCACATTTAAATGTTATTAAAAAAGCCCATCAAAAATGCAACCAATACATGCAGTATTTCATTAAAGCTGTCCAAAATCTCACTTTTCTATTGTAAAAGTCTTCTGAATAAAGTTATGTATATTTTTATTTTCCCTGAAATATTTATTTACTTTTCAAAAAATAGATACCGCATTCGTAAGCATGCAAAGGATAGAACCCTGCAATCTGGTTTTTCAAGTAAGTACATGAAACATTCAGTATTTCTCACGTAAATAAGAACCGTCATGCAGTATCCTTAGACCTTTTGTTTTACATGCTAACCTAGAGGCCCTTTTCTTAAAAACACTGAAAACATTGTGTTTCATTTCTTTCTCCAGAAAGTTGTTGCATTTGGAACTGCTTAGCTAGTATTTTTCTTCATGAGGTCTTCCATTTTATATGGATCTAGAGGTAGTATTTTTCTAATCTCGTATCCTGTATATGGCATCAGTTATGACACTAGTGACTATTCTATATTTCAGTGTAAAAAATATTTAAAGGCAAATTACTATAAAATCATCAGAAAATTGTAATATGAGCATTGTGTTTTCTGAGTCAAAACTCCCATCCTGTAGTAAAAAGGAAACATTGCTTTCATATGATCTGGATCTCAGGTTAATTCATCAATAATATTTTATAATTTTATCTGGCTATCTCCATTTTATGAATGCCATTTGCACTTTCCACTAAGCTGTAAAAATAATGAACAATATAAATTCTGTTTTTTATCTTCCCCTGAAACACTGTATAGTCAAATCTAAGCCAAAACACCACTAAAATGCACAAGGAAAAATGCACAAACCATTTTTAGAGAAGACTGTTGAGCTACACACTTTTTTGTTAACACAGATTAATTTTGTAAAATGAAAACAAAACATGTCATTACTCCTTTCTATAAACACACTGGATTCTAAACTGATACGTGTACACAATCTGTCAGGCAGTAAGAGACAGCTATATATATTGCTTATTCTTTACCTAATAACACAGGCTAACTTTGGAATAGTACTTATCCTGGTGGTCAGCAGACAGTAACAACAATACACATTTCACGAGTAAAAATCCTTGCAAATGTTGCCAAAATAAGGAGACCAAGTCTAGGAGTACTGAAGCTCGGAAGTGTTTTCTAACTGATCACCATGCAAACACCTGTGGTGAACATGCATATGAGCATGAGACATGACACATGTAAGCCAGACACCACAGCATACAGCTGCTCTTCACAGCTTCAGCTAAAGTGATTCAGTATACACCTTAATCAATTAAATTCTCAAAAAACCTTTCAAAACCTCTCTCAACTGTATTGTCTGTAATGGCACATTCCATTTCAACTGTAAAAGAGGACATAAAAGCAAAAATGCTTTAATATGTTAGCATTAACCTATGGCAGTGAATATTTGTATTGTAGCTGATACATTTTGATTTATGTTGGACTACAGTTGCATCAACAAAGGACATGGGACAGACACAAAACAGGTACACTGCCCTTAAAACTGTTTCCAAGAGTAAGCTGCAATTCTTTGGATGAGTCAGTGAAGACTTTTTATGAGTCATGTTTTTGAAAAGTTAACGGGATTAAATTAATAGTAAATAGCACACTTTACACACCCTTCAAAAAAAAAAAATCAATCCCATTCCAGAATTTGTCAACATAGGATATACAGTTATTGGAACACGTTGAAGATTAATGAGCACACTGAAAAATGCCCACACCCCCTGTTTCAGTGCCACTTGGAGTCAAAATTATGGCATTAACTCACAGGCACTGCATCCCAGGAACCAGTAAGCAGTGCCAAAGAATCCTTGTTAAGTTATAATTACAAGATTTCTGTTTTGCCAGCCACTTCAAAGGCAGATACATATGATCTCAAGATGCCAGCTCTTTAGTATTAGATGGAAACAGGACAAGATCATTAATGAAAACTAGTTAAATAATGAAAAAAATTCAAGTATTTTCTATGAACTGCTCTCATTTTCCAGTGCACTATAGCTGCTACACAAGCCTATGTGGTTTTGCAATTAAAGTTTTACAGAAAAAGGGGAAATATATTTCTAAGGAAACGTAGTTGGCATACAAAAAAAAAAAGAAAAGATATATACCAGAGTGGATGCAGTCCAGCATCAGCTGAAGTGTGGTTTAGCTATTTTTTTTAAACTGAGTCCTGCCTTTCCCACATTACTTTCTTTATATGAGTCTATGAAATTTTAAATAAATTCAGAATTGTAAAGGGAGTAACTTCCCTGCCTTATGCAGAAGTAGAAGGAAGGTTGACTGCAGCAACTTCCATTTTCTTAACGTACAATAAAACCCCTGAGACATTCCTATTAATAATCACTGACAAATGTAAAGAAAAAAATAAAATCGAGACCTAAGTTTTAGCAAGAATGGGGACTTACCAGTTGTGGAATTCATCTGGGTATGACACAGGTTGCTACAGACATAAAGGCATTGAAAGTCCTTGCTTCAGGGTTCTGGCATATAAAATATTCACGGTGTATAATTTTGCATAATTTGTTTAGCTACTGAAGCATAATATAATTCCTTAGTGCAGAGATATAAAGAAAAGAGTAAAGGAAAGAACAAAATATTTTACCAAAAATAAAGGGGTTTTACTGCTCTGTTGAGTGTGGTCTATGATATCCACAGGCATACAAATTTGTCTTTGGATATTACACATCAACAGATATGTACAGATATCAATACCAGAGCATTTTAATGTGTTAGGTGCTAGATTCTCATGCTTTTGCTCATTTGCTGAGGATATCGACTTCCCCCAAGCCACATGCTGCACCCTAAGAAATACATCCAAGCTGGGCACAGTCAAGCTCCTGATTCAGAAAGTATCTTCTGCTGTATTCACCCGCTCTAGGCTAGTTTGTACTCGCTTACATGCTCTGTATACAAAAGGAAAACACAACTACAAATAATCCAAGAAATGTTGTGGATGGGCTATTCAAAGCTATTGGTATTTCAGCCTGATTTCCTTTCCATTGAGCTAAATCTAATCTGAAATGAACTCAGCCAGTTCAGAACACAAAGCCACAAACTCTATTCTGGATTTGCAAAATCAAAACCAAATCCAAGGCTGCCCATGACAAACCCACATTCTTTTTCTGACATTCGCTCTACTTCGAAGGCTCAGTGACCAGATTCAAAAGAACACCACAAAATAAGAAGTGCTCATTCCTCTTTAACGACTCTTGCTCATTTTCACACTTTTACTTAGCATCGTAATAAAAATGACTGCCAAGATAGGATTGAAAGAAAGGGATGACACTTCAAGAACTCACGCTTGACAATGTACAAGAGAGAGGGAAGGGAAAGTGGCAATAAGATAATGAGTGTCCATGTTTACTGAATTTGTGTGTTATAGTCTGTCATCTGCTTTTTAAAAATGTCATTATATGAAATATTAATAAAACATCATTAACAAAAGTAACTTTTCATACACAGAGGCAAAAAGATAACTGAAAATATTGCTGTAGATCAAATTTTGTTAACTGTTCTTCCAACTCATACATGTGCAATGCCTTGGAAACACCTAAATAAACATACGGAGATACATAGGTATCAGAAGGTATTTTAAGATAAATATTTTTGGAGACTGTTTTTCCATATTTATTGTTACAATATTTTTACAACCATCTATAAACCATAACAGACTTTATGTTTTTAAATAATGACCACTTCTCACTTCTTTCTTCTCTTATTCCAAGCACATTTCACAGGGAGTTTGGCCCAAGCAAATATGAGGTACAAATAAAACTAAAAACATTAACATGCTGAATCTTAGGGAAGAAGTGTCAAAAGTTAGTAAGGGAGTTAGGCTCTCCGTTTCCCTCAAAAACTAGACCCAACTGAGTACTTAAGTACATTTAGAACTTTTCAGACGCCTTATTTAGTTCTTATGAAACTCACATGGAAAAATATAGCTAGATGGATGGAGGGACAGACAGATGTATTGCTCTGCTCTTTCAGTTTAACCTCTGAAGGCATGGAGAGCTGTGCATTTCCTGTCACAGTACAGTAAAGCCTAACGCTGCAGGGAAAAAAAAAAAAGATGAAAATCACCATGAAATAGGCAACACTCCCCTGATTTTGAAAGACTTCCTTGAATTCTGGCACCTTTTTATATGGGAAATTACTTCTGTATATTTATTTGCAAACTAAGTTTCTTCATGTCAAACCACTAACTTTAGTCCATTATGCCAGCTTCAGTGTAAGTAGTCATAATCTGGAAGGCCTGATAAGGAGAAAAAAAATTACCAATAATTGAAATATGTTATGACCTTACTGGTATGCACAAAACTGTAAAAGAGGAAACCATCTATTCAGTGCAATCCCAAACGAGTTTCTGACCTACTATAGCCAGAGGGAACATAATCTTCTGCAAAATTATTTTCCTAACATTTTTTAATTCACATAAAATTCAACAAGTATGTAAAACAGGGAGGCAGGTAAGACAGAAAGAGAGTAAACACACAATAGAAATTCCTGCAAACTGCAAATTTTCTTCAAAGTCCCTAACCAGGAGATCAAACTTAACTATTTCCATGTTAACTGCCTGTCAGTTCTGCCTTAGTATCTCAAGAAGCTGTAGGAGCAAGAATTACCTTGTCTTGGTCAACCAGCAGTAGCATATGTGTTGCCTGCATTTACCATCTGTTTGCACAAGAACAGAGTGATAGTATATAATGTAACAGTTATTTAAAGCCCTTTGGAAAATCAAGTCACTACTGCTGAGTGTTTCTATACCTCAGGCTGTATGAAGACAAGTTAAGCGCTGATTCTGAACTCTACCATTTTGTTTTATTTCACTACGATGGGCAGGCTGGGAGTTACCCAAGACAACGAATGTAGCCATAACCCTTCTTCATGGTAAACATATAATTTCCCCAGTGATCCAGTAAGCAATAACAAAAAGTTATGTGTAGTACATACAGTGTTTATATTCCCCTGGGTTTAATATGGCTCACAGTAAAATTGATTTTCTAGAATCTTGCAATAAACCTCATCAAAGTAAATGAAACCCACGCTGGCTTTTTATAAAGTGATTGGATTCAGGGTGATAAACTAACCTTCACCATCAGAGAGACTCCCAATAATGCACTTGCTCGATTAAACTCCTCCAGACTCTGTTTAGATTTTAATTTTTCTATAGGACTTATTTAACTCTCTCCAATGCTCTTACTTAATGCTTGCAGAAGAGATAGCAGCTGAAAGCTATACTTTTCCTTCTCAGACTAAACAGATCAACCAGATTTATATTTGCCTAGCATTTGCTTGACACTATTTTCTAACCTATATAAAAACCCACACTGGCAGCTACTCATATTGTGTGGGAGTGAGGAGGAGGAAAAAAAATTACTTTCTGCTTACTAAGAGTTCCTAATCAAATACCAGGAACCAAGAAGGATTTAATAATTCTAAACTTTTGTGCACATCTGAAATCAACATTTCTAAGAGAAACTAGAGCACAATCCAATGCAAATCCTGCAATAACCTACAGAAGCCTGTCTCACAACAGGCTTTCCTGAACTATCCATCCCCAACAGATGATTTTCACCTAAAGTGACCACCTATACTTACCAAGGTAGATTATTCCTAACACTTTGCCAGTCTTTGGACATTCCAGTTTTTCCACTGTTCAGCTCCTGTTTCAGCAGGAGGCAAAATGTGTACAAAACCCCCCCAAAATTCAAAGTGACCTTCCCTAACATTCTTCAGCCTCTAGTGACTTTCTCGAATAAAAAAAATACAATCTCTATTCACAGCTGCTGTGCAATATGTATGAAAACTATTTTTGTTGCCATATTTATTCCTGGTTAAATGAAAAAATTATTCATTTAACCAGGAGTAAAACCTCTGAGATTTTTTCCTCGTTTCCCAGCCTGTCTAGGGAAAACAGGCTGCAGTAAACAATCATGCTCTATTTTATTCCTACTTAAATGAATTATCATAATAATAATTACTAGGAAAAACATCTGGTTTCTGCTCAGTACAGACGGCAAATTCTTTGACACATTGCTTGCATTTCCCCCTCTTCTTAGTCTCCAGGCTGAGGGTCTCAGGCTTTTTTTAGAGCAGTATACATGCCAACCTCACAGCATGCCCGATGGTACAGATTTATGGAGAGACTGCTGATGACCATAAAATGTTTCCTCTGGTTTTTTTCTGCCTCTGGAAAATTATGCCTTTGTAATAATATCTTCTCTTTCAGAACATTTCCCTGGTTTTTATACAGAAGACATTTACATGTAAACAAGTTCTTGCTGTTTTTCTTTACTACTGAAAAGAATTGTTCCCTTTGACATCATTATGGCCTGTTATTGTAGAATGATCCTAATGTCACTATTTTAAGATTTTGAATTAGAAAATGGGGCTATCCAACAAAAGCAATTTAACTTTTGATTTAATTAACATTTCCACTGTAACAGAATATTGTTATTTTGTGTAAAAAAGAAAGAAGAATGAGAAATCAATCTATCATGTGAGACTTGGAACAGTACTGATACTTAAGTACAGTATCACCTTTTGCATTTCCATAATGCCTTTTATCAGAGGATCTGTGTTAGGGGCTGCTTGAGTTGCTCTGCCTCCACTGAACAATGCTGGAACAGAAAGGAGAGATCAAACTCAGTAGCAGCTATGGTCCAAGAAGCCCAAAAGTAGAAAATAATTGAGAGTGGGGAGGGGACCTCATGAAGTCAAACACTGCCTGCTGTCATGATCTCTGCATGCTTCTCCCCAAGGTACAACAGGATGTAAAGTCCCTAAGAGTCCCTGAGAGGTTTTAAAGGGTGATGTGCACGAAGAAGCCTTTTCAGGGCCCCTGAAAGGTTAAAAATATAGCAAACAAGAAAAGGCTTAACAAATCACTTCAGAGCCATGAGCTTTAAAAGACAAGTCTCATAACTTGGGAAGCCATTCAGCATCTCTGGCCACTGGTACTAGGCAAAGCTTCTTAAACAGAGCATGAAACTCTTGTGGGGGAAAGGCATTTACTTTCACGGTGTGGCTGCAGTCCACTTTGTTATCAAATCATAAAATGATTTGGATTGGAAGGGACCTTAAAGATCATCTACTTCCAAACCCCCTGCCATGGGCAGGGACACCTTCCACTAGACAGGTTGCTCAAAGCCCCATCTAACCCGGCCTTGAAACAAACCCTTCATGCAGGGCAGCCTCATTCAAAGGAGTCTGTCTGGCAGGCTCTAGCATTTCACCTCCACTTAATGGGCCACATTTATCACCTTTCATCCTCTTCAGCCCCTTGGCCTGGGGAGGTGCCCTTTCCTAAGCAGAGCAAGCAGGCAGGTCCCCCAGTGCCCACCTAAGGCCCTGATGCACATAAAGCAATAGGGAGGGCATACAGATGATACTGCCCCAAGTGTGTTAAAAGGCCCTCCCTTTTGCTCACAGATGTCTCAAGTCTGCTCTGCACTAAGTACAATGTCTGCATTGGTGGACAGCATGTACCACCAGTAAAGCAGTCCTGAGCTCTCTCAGTACTACAAGAGTATGTCAGGTTACTCCAGCCTCACTTCCTTGCCAGAGTGAAGTAAAAGGAAATTTGCCAGAACTTGGCTTGAAAACAGCATATTAATATCAAGCAATTTTGGATCCTCAAGTGTTTGAGAAAGTAAGTAAATATTACTCTCAATTCATAAATGGAAACCAGAAGCACTGAGACGTTCAATAACATGGAGCCAGGTACAGAGTTCAGGATCTGGACTTTGCTGTCTGACCATTCCTGCAAAGGTCCCCTTCACATTTTTTGAATAATCTACATTAATACTGGCTATTGGTCTGCTGGCTTGTGTGATGTAAATATTTGGTTTGGGGTCTCAGTGATCTGAGCTAGAAGAAACCTGCCACAGTCTGTGTGGCATCATTCCCACGATATGCCTTAGCTCTGTACCCACTGATATAATCAGTATCATCTGCTTCATGTCCCTGTTTGAATCACAAGTGGTTCACCTTTCTTTCATCTAAACTTAATTTTATCTCAACAGCCCACGATATCTAAGATTTCAAAGTTAATAATTATAAGCTCAAGTTCATAAAATCACTCTTACATGAAAGAAGCAATTAAAATCAAGCATGTATTCACTTAATAATAAAAGGCCTATACTAACACAAGGGTCAATATATTTAAATGCCTTCAGCAAATTACTACAAATCTTATTAAAACATTTTAATTCCTTATATCTTTTTTATAACCTCTATGTGAACTTTCAAGGTGATTTCCTTGTCACTTCTTCAAATAACACTGAAAAGTTATCCTCAACTTGCTATTAAACATTTAAGAAGCAAACAACCCAACACCCCTCCAAATAAAACACAAAATTACTACTATACTACGTTACTATATAAGAACATTTTAAACACATGAAGGAAATATGAAAGAAATCTTATTCATTATTTCTGGCAATACATGGAATTAAGTAAGTTTACAGTTTACAATATGTGATCAAGAAAATAAGTTCCTGTGATATTGTATTTGACAAGAATCTTTACATAGAGAATAACCTCTCTCCTGAGTCAGCTGACTGGTATCTAACTGAAGTTTCGCATTAATAGAAAGAATACAACAAACTTTTTCTATAAAAGTTTATGCTAACCATATGAGAATTGCAATTTTTTTGAGCTATGATTAATTTGGTTATACTCTAAGACCTTAATCTGCAGGCCATACTAATAAAAACAACCTCATGGATTCAATTACTTACATGAGTGAAAGCTGCAGTATGAAATTACCTGTTCTAAGAAGCAATGAAAACCAACCAGAAATAGTCTTCATGATCCAAAAACAGGAATTAATCAGAAGCAAACAGAAGTTTGGAGGAAAACAATTTAGGACTTACACTTGCCAGTACCTACCTCAGGTTTCCTTCACTTTCCAAAGGAAATAAAAAAACTCAAGCATATTTTTAATTGCTGTTATGAAATGTACCTATTTTACTAGGTTGTCTTTCACACAGGGCAAACAGTCCTCTGTGGTGTGGTTTGAATTTTCTCCTGCATTTCACAGTTACAATTTCAGTAGCACCGACTTTTAAAAGAAGTTTTAATTTTACAGCATTCCCAGACACCTCAAAAATCCATTTCAGTGACTAAACCTTGGGGCAAAAACATGTGTTTAGGCAGATATAGCAATAACTCACATAACATCAGGTATATCTGAGGGTGTATTTATCAGTGCTTAGATCTGGCATCCTGGTCCATTCACCATTCCTCAAGTGTGCATATAAAAACAAGTGCTTCCTCACAGCAGTCTGCTCATTTCATAGTAGGGTAATTTCTACGGAAAGTCTACACAGAGATTAACAGAGAGCAGGTAGAAGGAAATCAGGGAAAGCACTACTCTACTATGAGGTCTACCAAGAATCCATGTGAGAAAAGCAAAACCAAACAAAAGGTCCTTCTGGATGTAAACGTGGATAGTGGTATGCAAAGGCTAAGGTTACAGTAACTTCATCTGCATTCCTCTTACACTCTTGTGCTTTTTTAGAAAGGATTTCAGGGGCTGCTACGGTAAAAACTAGAAGCCTTGTGAATCAACTTCTGTGAGAGCTGGAATTAGCCTCAGGATCAGTGTGGTAGCAGCAGACTTTTCATCTCTATAAAGGACATAACAGAAGTGTGATGCCTCAAAACTTCGAACCCTTCGCTTTATTGTTCCAATCCCACAATAAGGCCAGATTCAAACAGTAGGCATAAATATCTAATAATAACAGGCACTACTTTTACATCAGATCATCAATAAACATATGAAAGATGGAGGCCAGTGATGAGCCAAGCCCAGCTGACCCCCAAAAAGATTACTCTGATTGTAACTGTTTGTCTGTAAACAACAATTCTCGAACCTCCACATTTTCTAATAATGCGCTTTTGTACACAAAGCATTTTCTTCCACACTGGCATCACCACAACATTCAGCATTGCTGAAAATCAAACTGCTTCCATTTATATGCCTAAGCATCAATTTAGGAGCCTATTTTAAGCATTTCTGTCTGAAAAGTTTTCCATTTTCTCCACAATAAAGGAGTGCGAGCAGCATTAGTGTGCTGTCAAAGCATATGGCTTGAGTAGGCATGTGAGCTCCAGAGTAAGACTCTATCCAGATGCTCACTCACTCTCTATCTTCCCCTCTCCCACAAAAGTTCCTGATTTCTAGATAAATGTGAAACATTCAACATTTACTATAAGACAAGCTGGCGATGGAGGGACTGCCTCCTCCTCATAGGCAATGGTGAGCCAGGCTGAGCTCAGGGGTACAACCTGGTGGATTCACTATCTCTATGCCAGACCGAGGCTGCCTCCTCACATAAAGTCCAGGCTTCTCAGTTAACATAGCAAGGAAAGGATCCAACTGCTCTGTGAGGAGCTGGGCTATGCAGAAAAGGGGGCTTTTTTTCAGGTACAGTGACGGGAGGTAGTTAAGTCTATAGCCCTGAAGACCAATAGCAAGTAAATGCTTTCAGAAGCCTTGACCAGAGTACATCCAGTGAGGAAATCAAGTGCAGCATTTCAGGAAGAGTTATGAAAGTAGAAAATCAAGCATATATAATGTTAAACATAGGAGAGTTTGGAATAATTAGAGACAGCAATACACAAATGTGGGGTAGGTCAGATAATGGAAAGGCCAGTATGGATGAAGTGGTACAGGAGTAGGGTAAAAGCACAGCTGACTGGCTAATAAAACAATGGACTTCTAACTGGACTGTAATGGAGAAGGTTTCTCAAACAAGAAGAAAAGGTATATTGAAGGTGACCTCAGCTTCACAGGGAGGTGAAGGGAGCATCTTTTGTAAATCAGAGGATAGTAATAAACTCAGGAGAAGAATCCCTTCAGTGAAAAAAAGATGGTCTTCTATCGTCAGACAAGGGTGAGACAGAAAACCTATCTGCAGGAGAGCTTTTGGTTCACGCCAAAGAAGAAGGGAGCTCGGAATACAGAATGCAATGCAGCAGCATCACTCTCTGGCTGGAAGAACCATACCCATCTGGCAGCAATGGGTATCCAAGCAGCAAAAGAGAGAGCTCATTAGTTACTGAACCCACAGCAGCACTCCCAAGCGCTTGTGACTGCAACATGGGGCTGATTCCTACCTACAGAGCAAGTGGCTAGTAAAAACATTAATCACACTGAAGAATATCTGTATTCATTAGGAACCTTATGCTATCACTAGGTAACATGCACAGGCTCAAAAGGACCTCTCTCCTTATGTGATTATTGTGTAGAACAATGCTTTTACTGATGATACACAAGTACAGGTTTATTGTTTAGGGCGGGGCTCCTTCTTCGGGTTCTCCCACCTTCTCAAAGAAGTTGGTGGTACACAGGGACATGAAAATTCATCTGAGTGTTTTGCAAGGACAGGGAAAATGGTGTTGCCTAATCAAAAAATTCAAAGATCAAACCTGCTGAATTAGTTTTTGAAATTGGTTGCAAGGGTAATTCTAAAAACAATTCAACTTTTATTTTGATCGAAGTCTGCCTGATTATCTCCTTGGGAAGGCATCTGTACTTGAAACATGTGACATACTAACTTTGATTTAGAAACTATCTTTAAATAAAACACAAATCTCCTCTTCCCTGTATTTGCTCTGACAGAGATTCCAGCAACTTTTTTTCAAATGCCTGCAGCAGGGAAGATATAAACTCTTTCCTCTCCCCTGTTCTTTCTCAATTTGTAATTTCAGCAGCTCCTATCCAAACTTCATGCTCCAGGTAAGATAATGAACAGGATATATCAGATAGTTTTATTTGGCATTGACTGTCCCAACCCATCACTCAAGAAATGCTTCCTTTAGACCCAAATTTCTAGTAATCTTGGCAAGAAACTTTATCTTGCCCATGCCTCATTTCCTCCAACACTAATCATCTACGTCATTGCTTTCTCCTCCTCTGTTTTAGTTCTTTACTACTTATTCCTTCACTCATCTAGGGTCTTCTGCCTCCTAATTACACAGATTTTCCCACAATGATTTTCGCAGACCCAGCAAATTATCTTAGCCCTCACTGTCCTTTTTAACTCAGCTTTCTGTCCTGGACTACAGTTCCCCAGCTGCTCTGCCACTCTAAACTTGCCTTGCTCCCAAATATACAAATCGAATGTCTGCATTCTCCTTTTTCCCAGTGCATTTTCTTGCTGTCAGAGAAAGTCTCCATCTTCTGACACTGTTTGGAAGGTCTTTAGTAGGAGAGTAACAAAGACCCAGATGAAGGTTAAATAAATAGCTGTGATTCCTTTCCTAAATGCAAACGCTTAAAGGAAACCAGCTTCATGCAGCACAGCCTAGGAATACATTAAGAGGAAACAGTAGATGCCATGAACAGAAAACATTTCCACATTGATCTTGATTATGTCTAGCAGAGAAAGAGGGTAACAACAAACAATACCTCATACCATGAGATTCATTATAATGTCAAAAGAGCTGGCATTTCTGGAACAATGGATATATTAGTGTGATACATCTTGCTACACATGAAGGAGGCAGATTTCCAGTGTTTAAATGCAGGAGGTGGTCTGCATTTTCAATAAACTAAACAACACAGAGGTCGTGGGTTTTTGTCTCTTCACTGTGGGTTTATAAACTTGAGTCTCTAAGAACATCTCCTGGAAAGTATTAAGTTCCTTATCTGTCATCTTGGGAATTGACATAAACTGCCACTGAATTCACCTGCATCTGCTAGAACATGCTCAGGACATCACAGGACCAGACCTATGTAAAAATAGACACATACAAATGCTGCATCTACCTGAATCGCCTGACTCGCTTTATCAAATTCACAGCTGTAAGGTTCCAGAGGAAGACGCAGAGATACTAGCTTTCTTATTATTTTTTTTATTTCAGAAAACGTGGAAGAGTGAAGATTGTAACTTATATGAAAGTAGGGGGTGGGAGGAGGGAGAGCATAGAAGGATAACGTACCAATGCAATGTTGACACTCTCCTATTTTTTTTGCCAATTGTTGCTAAAAAGACAACCGGTGATGTTTATGAAATGTATAATTCAAAGCAAATCTGCCTATGCAACCAAGTTAAAAATGCTTTATCATTCCTCCTAATAAACATTACACAGCAATCAGCAAAACCCAAAGTACATAATACAAACTGAAAATGCAAGAAAACAAACCTTTTCTTTTCCCCTAAGTCAACAGATTTTCTGAGCCCAAATAAAGTTCTTGGCTTTCTTTCAAATCTTCACAGCTAATCAATAGTTTATTCTTACAATGAAAAATGATGTATCCATATTCTTCACAACTGACATTTGCTAACTCTCTACAAGGTCACATTGATTGCCAGTTGTTCAGTTTACCAAACTTCTGTTTTGAGCCAAATAATATGATTTTTGTTTCATTAATATTTAATAGTAATTTAGATCATACCAGATGATCTTAAAGCTCATTTAAATCAGCTGGAAGATAATATAAAGCTTTCTTCTAGTATAATCTATTACCATAAATGATTGTGTCATCTGCATATAAATGGTGAGTTGAGTATGATAATGAAGTGCAAAGATTATCAATATAGAATGACAAATGCATCTGACTTAAAATAAATCCTTCAGGGATGCATTTATTCTGTTTTCAGTGGTAAAAGATGCATTGTTTCACTTCAAGTATTCTACAGAAAACATAATGGATTTGGATCATGAAAGATAATATTTATCTTGTGTAAAAAAAATAAAATAAAAATTCTAAATTGTAGCACTCCCTCTTATCAAGTGTGGCAATTATAGATCAGATAGAGATGTACAGATTGTATTTTTCATATAACAGGCCTTGATTAATTATCAGTTGTTTTCAAAAAAAGTGATTACACTAAAGACTGGTTTTACTTAGACTGGGTTTAGTTTGTATTTGTTTTTCACTAGCTGGACATTTAAATTAGTTCATTTCAATTATTGCTAAATGCCATTCCTATTGAAGAAAAGTACCTGAATGCAGTTAACAGCATGACACCCAAAGCTGTTTCCTCTATAAAAACAACAGCTGGGAGGGCTGCAGAGAAACACTGCTTGGCAATAAGGCTGCATTTAAAAGAATTAAATTGTCAAATTCTCTAGGCTCATGGATTTAATTAAAGTCATTGGACAATTTCAGGGACAAAAGAAACAATTACAGTAGTGAGAAATACTAATAAATAGATTAGAAATGGTTAAAAACAGCAAAAGAGGAAGTAAGTACATTTACTGGCAGATATTGTCCAAGGACATTATATAAAACAGCCATGACACAGCATTGTGGAAAACAGTGAGGTGACAGAGACTACAGGAACTCAGAACTTGCTGAGCACCGTGGGAACAGATACACCAGATCTGCAAGGCCGCTCTTTTGCTTTCCATTAAAAATCTTCCCATTCAAGATTTCAGGTGTTTTGATATCACTGAGATCTTTCAATTTGTAAAATTTTACATATCTGAACTAATAATTAAGCTTGGATGCAGGTACATAAGGAAAAAGCTACAGGGTTATTTTGGTTTCCTAGCATCTCAGCACAGAAATTCTCAGCATTTGGTCTGGCAGATTAACCTGTTGCAATAAACAGGTCACAAGTAAATCTGAACTAAGAAGATGAAAGATTTTATCCATTTGAGAATGAAATTCTGGAGAAGACTTGTAAATGCGGTCATGGGAGAAGGAAATGTAGGAAACAAGATAGGATGATAAATTAAATCAAGAGAACTTCTAAACCCAGCAAGTTATTCTGTGGTATGATTCCTAGGGAATCCAGTCCTCAAGCATATGCAAAGAATTCTGACAGCCATCTGGATTGCTGGACATCTGCACTACACTTATATTAACTTCATGGTGCAAGACTGTAACTTGTGTGTGCCAGAAAGGAATTTTCTTTTCCTTCCTCAGTCTATCACTTGGCTTCTGGAAATGGGATGACACAAAACCCAGGATGTAAACAGAGTACAGCTGTGTTCCTAGTGACGTAAAATTCTCAGATGAATGGTGTCCTGCTCACACACAAAGGATTAAGCCATTCATCAGATTTAGGATCAGGAGGACATCTGTCCTCCAAGTCAGATTAGCAGGGATCAGAAGGGTTTTATTTGCCCTAACAATAATTTAGGGCATGATCAACTTCTTGGGATCACACAGGAGTTAATTTTATAAATATTTTTCTAGCACACAGACCTGGAAGGTGAGCAATAACCTCCACTTTCCTGCTTTCTGCATGTGACACATTACAGGTGCAGCTTTCAGATGAGAAAACACCTAATTGATGTTTCAATTGTCATTCTCAATTGAAAATTGTTGAGAATTAGGACGATCCATGGATTCTTCTGAACTAGTGTCTACTGTATGGCTGTCTGCCAGAGCAAGAAAGAGAGGATCCAGTTCCTCAGATGCTACCTGCTAGTCCTGCCTTCTTACTCATCTACGTATATGTACATCAAGTACAGTGTGCTCATATACGCCCTTTATTATGCCAGGGCAACACGGTATATGACAGGCTTCTAAAACATCAGCTCCCAGTTGCAATCTGTATGGCCATATCACGTGCTCTGCAGCTGATTCACAAAACCTACGGAACAATAACATTTACTAGTTTGTCAGTTCTATGTGGTTACACCAGTGTCCCTAAGAATGCGGGCTGACAGTGGTCCATAGTTTCAAAGTTTGGGGAACACTAGCATTCATAGTTTCTACCTTGGTATGTCAAAGATATCCTGCTCATAAGGATAAGTAACTGCACACACACTCTGAAGATGTACACTTCTTCAGCTTCAGCCTTCACCTCTCAGTACCCATGGAATGCTGAGACACCTTTATTAACATGCCCTGCATTTCATAGCTCACAATGGTATAAACATTTCAGCCCTTAGTCCAATGGCTTTTCTCAAGGACAGATATCAAATCACTATATTCCTTCCACTGGCTCTGTACCCCATCTACTAACTCATTCCTCTGTGACTGAAGCTTGCTTCTTCTGGTGACAAACACATTCTTAAACATGAGGCCAAGAAACAAAGGATTTACTGCCATGAAATTAAATATTCAGTAGTTATTAAGATCCTAAGTATACTAATCTTAAGTAACAGCTCAACAGATTGGACTAACATGTCATAATTACGCTGATGTCAGTGTTACACATGCTCACACGCAGAGCAGCATTCTTGTAGATGGCAAATTTCATCCCCACAATTGCTAAATACTCATAATTTCTTTGTAGGATCACAAATAAATTTGAAGAGATCCTGGATGTGTTCTCATCTTTGTGTTTATCTATTTCTGAGATCTCAAAACACTTCTGTGGATTGATTGATTCCTGTGCTACGGGTGTTGTGAATGACAGCTGTAAATCTCCCAAGTACCTAGCCAAAGCTGTGACATATAATATGCCAGAGCTAAGAGCACACCATGGTATGGGGCATTTGAGAACCACTTGTATTAAACCACATTGCTCTGCAGAGTTTCTGGGCAGTGTTGTTATCTTTAGGTGAGCTATTGCAACTACTTACACTCTTGGTTTATGCTTGTTGATTCCAACATGTACAGCACACTCATATCAGCTAAGTGCAGAGGTGTCCAAGGTACAGGAAGTAATAGGAAGCCATCTTATAAATTAGATACTACAAGAAAACTTCCCACATATACACCCTATGAATTATAAGACTATTTACATGTCAGCAGTAACACTACTGTATAATTGATATAACAGCATGAGCGCAGATGGGTGTTGCTTTTTGTAGAAGGGAAAAAAGAAACTGTACACAATCCAATGGAGAGAAATATTTTTTGAGTCTGTGTCACATTTTCTATACTGACTATTTTTCATTAAAAACTTGATTGCAGCTCAGCTTCAACTGAAGTGCAAAGCAGTGCAAGAACTATGAATCATTATGGAAGTATTTTTATAACGTAGAGCTATTTATTCTTTGACTTAAATTTAGCTTTAGTAAATGATTTTTAGTCTTTTAAGAATTTAGAATTTTAGCATTTTGCTTAATTCAAGTTGTTCCCCAAGGAATCAGCTAGGACACTGATGATAACTTTGAGCGGAAAAAGTCACCAAAACCAACAATTACAATTTGTTTAAGCTCATCATATAAAAGATTTTGATGGTATAAACTGCAGAAAGGTCAAACCTTGAATTAGTAAATATATGTTTCAAAAAAAAAAAAAGCCTCTCACACCTGAAATTACAGTATTAGCTCTTAAAAGACAAAAGACAACCAAGTGGGGTTTTCTTTTGTAGGTTTTAAGCTCAAATCCAGACTACCTGGGTAGATATAAAAATTACTGTAACCTGATGGATGTGTGGTGTCTCCCAAAATTAGCTCAGTAGATCTCACTTCAAACTCCCCACAGTCCTTTGAACCAAATGACAGGATGCACAGGCAACAAAAAACATATGGGTCCTGAAAAGCCACACAACTGATATTGCTCAGAAGACAGGACTGTTCTTCCTTTGGCAGTTGGTAAGCATGTTGCTGCCATAAAGTTAATCCAGGCTCTCATTCAAGCAACACCCTGTAATCCACAAAGATAACCCACTGACCTGAATTAAAAGTAATTTCCAAACCCAGACTGGCTTTTACAACCTCAGTGCCAGCTATAACTCAGACTCAGAGAAGAACAGCATACAATACAAATGAAAGGGAAACTGGAAACAGTGAGGAAAGGAAATTACTGTAGTGTCCTTGGTCTTCCTTCCCCAGTCTTCTGCAATACTTAAGGGATGACGAGATGAACAAATACATTTCTTTTCTGCATATAAGCCAGATTTTTATCAGACAGAAGAGCAACTTTTTCTGTCATCACCATCACATCCAACTGTTAGAGAAGCATGATTTTACCAGTTGTGTTTTCTGTAGCTCAGAAAACTATGACAAAGAAATCCAAGAGGTCAGAGAAAGTAACATTTCATTAATCAAGGTGAGTAAAGAAAAAGAGCTTGAGCTCGAACAGAAGTTACAGCTCTCTGGACAGAATGAAAAAAACTAATTCTCATGGTAGTGGGCTGGAGACACATTAAGATTTAGAACCAGTCTATATGTCATGGACAGGAAAAAGGAAGAGCTAGAGGCAATCTGCAGGCTACAAAAGCTTCAGTGACAAAAGGTTAGGGATACTGGGACAGTCTGCTGATCTGCCCATCAATGTACAGCTTCTATTTGATGCTCTGGATATATTTTGTACTTTGATACTCAGCAAGCCAGTATGGATTAGAACTACTTTGTAACGGAAAACTTCACCATGGTGGAAAGGACAAAGCTGGGCCATGAGCTGGAACAGTCTTACTGTAGCAGGCCACAGGTCATTACCAGCTTTAGTCACTGAACTCCATGACCAACTCCTAGCACTCTCCTCAAGAGTCCAAAAATAAGAGAAAGATGTGAATTAGTGTAAAAGAAAGTCTGTGAGACAAACAGTTTGACACTTACAGGAGTAACAGACTCAGCAAAGTGAAACAGAGGCAAGACATTCTGGCTTCTCTGTAAACACTAGCCAGAACTCAGAAGACTTTCAAGAATAGGAAGGATTTCAAGGGAGGGAATTTTTTTCAGGTGAGTGTTACTACTCTTACATCAGCAATTCGCACATACTCTGAGTGACACAGATCTATTTGTCTTGCACCTAACTGAGAAGAGCTGAATAGAAAGCAGGCAGCCATCAGCCCCCTTTTTCCTCTCATTCCCAGAAAAGAATGCTCGCAGAGGCAAAACTAGAGATGGTGCTTGCATGCTGCCAGAGCTCACTTTTAGTTTAGAAGCAATGATGTTCAGCTGGGTCTGGGCCTAATGCAGCTGATATAGAAAAAGGGACAAAAGACTGAGGAAAATGCACCTACGAATTTTCAATTTACTAACCTATTCTCACTGCTACAAAACCAAGGGTTTATCTCACAAAACACTGACATGAAGGAAAGGGTGAAAGTGGCTGCTAAATGAAATACAGATAATATCACTACAAGTAGGCAAAACATGTTCTTGTATCTCCATTAACTTGTTCTATTCCAAATTGCCTACAACAGGTGCCAGAGCCTGGATGCAATGCATTTTGTACCTTGCAACAGCTGTGAACAGGGTACACATTGAAATGTTAAAGAGACATTACTTGTCACAAATGTCTCACATGACCAAGAGCAATTTCAGAATTCAAAATATTTCCTTGTTCTGAAGTTAAATTAGGCCACTATGATATTCATTTTGCAATTTAATACAGAAAGGCTTTGAGAGACAAACACATAGATAGAATAAAATGGGATTAGAAGCCTGCAAAATTTTTCACATTTTGATAGGTTTTTACATGATATTAGCACAAGACCAGATAAAGTAGCTCTTAAATAATTGCATTACAGACTTTGGGGACCAGTTCTTCAACTAATGCAAGCTGGCATAATTCTGTTGACTTTACCTATGATGATATACATTAGTTGACACTCTCTCTACACATACACCCTATGCATTTCAGTATTTACAGCTTCATTCAAACCGAATTATAACCACTAAATTGGAAATATAGCTAAAACGTCTGTTAGCTGACTTCCAAAGGAGAAGACAAAGTAGCTGAGTAACACCAGCTTACAGTATCTAAAACTACAGGTTTTTTCTGAATAATCTGGGGAAATCAAAGGGAAAAAGTGGTTGAGTGAATGAATAATGTAACCAGGGAGCTTCATTTAGAGGCTTCATAGAAACATCTGTTTTTTTAGGCAACTTGCATATAATATATACCTTTCTCAGATTAATACTGAAGGCTACCCACAGAAATGCACCAGTTCATTGTCACCATCAGGACACAATGCAACATATATGGTTTCTTTGAGAAGACCATAAACACACGTTACAGTAACTCCCTTCTTGTCTATATAAAGCTCTTCCAAGGACAAGAAAAGAGAAGAGCTTGGGCTGTTTGTGTACTTCTTTTTTTTAAATAAGTGTTCTAAAGCTGCATCTTTTGCAATGAAATTGTAATAATCAATACACGCTTTCAAAAATATAAAGTTAGTTTTAAATATGGGACCATGTGTAAAATTATATGGTTTATCTGCTTTCTAAATTATAAATATATAATTCTGGGCAATAGTCCTAGCACCTATTATTGTTAAATATAACAACTGTTTTCAGAGATTAAACATGTTACAATTTGATGAGTGCTATACATTTATTATATTGTGTGTATATAAGACGCAGCATATTGTGCTCTGTGCATAAAAGATCAATGGATGCTTCTATTTTAATATTGTTTTGAAGGTAATTATATTTCTTATTTTAATCAAATTCATCTTAAGTCAGAAATGTATATTCACTGCCCAGATATCAATCTCTTAAAAAAAAACCAACCTTCTGTGAATTCAAGTTTTCTTCTACTACCATTTATTTTCCTACTTCAGCCTAATATTAAAATAAATAGATTTAAAAAAGCCCTACAGGCAAAAATAAATGTACAGATACATCAATGCATAGCTCCCATCTGCACATACATTTATTATTTCTTTGTTGAAACAGCATTTTTACCCTTCAAAAAGGTACTTTATAACTTTCTCACAAAAAAAGAGTATAAAGTAAAGAGCACCACTGAAATTTAGTTTGGTAGCACAGTGACAGCCAGACAGAGAATCAGTGGCAAGGACATTGAGCAAGAAAAGACTATAGGACAAATTGTGGCCACATAGCCTTTGTGAAACTCAACTCATAATTTTGAGTTCCTCCCTGAACTGGAGGAAAAGCAAAGAGTGCATTACAGAACTGCCAGTAACATTGGCCTACTCTGTCTCCATTTTATTTAAAGAACGTGCTTGGTAGCACTTTTTGCCCTACTCCAGCCTGCTCTGTTCAGGCAGCTTTAGACACTTAGCATATGTTAGCCTTCTGTACTCTCCTAGACTACACAAGGCCTGGTCTGCTTATGTAGGCAGCCTCCAGCCTAAGCTGCAGTCCCTCTAGTCTTGCTGTACGTATGGAAAACAGTCAAATCTGAATTTCAGTGAAGTCTGGAACTGCTGCAACCTCTTACATCTACCAAAATAGCCAGATGACTACTGGGCTTCAACTCACAGCCTGCAGACCACATGCAGTCTGCAATGGGCATGTGCCTGCCCGCTGCTAACAGAATTTTTAGACTGACACAAAACTGGTGGCTGTCCTTGGGCAGGATCTGTTCTCTTCAGAGAACAGATTGCAAGCACAGCAATTCTGTCACTGCTGTCTTGTTATGCCCCTGTTAGCATCTGAACCTGGCTTCTGATCTGCTCACAAACACCTTGCTCAAATACCCTCTCCTGGGGAGAAGAGTCTGTGCTCTCCCACTTGGCAAAATGCATGTTCAGTCTAAACAAGGGGAAGATGCACAACACAACTGTGAGAGAATAACATCATGGGCGTTTTCAATTTGCAATAAAAGTAGGAGCAGAATGATGGTCATGGCAGATAACAGGCTGCAGATTATTTGTTTTGATCCCATGTACTTCCACTTTGTTTCCAATACAGTCCAGTTAACAAGCCATTTGAAAAGTCTTGATTTGCAAATGGCCTTAAACAGCAGTACCTGCCCTTTTCTAGACAATCAAACTTCTTGCTAGCAGCTCATATCGCCTCTCCAGCAAAATGGGACTAATTTCAGAATCAGTGAAATGGCACTTTGAAGAGACCTTCCAAGTAGCCTTTTTGGTTTACTAGTTGGACTCAAGTCTCCTTCGTTTTGTTAGCTTTTTTTCAAAGTATTTTTGTTGCATTTACTCAATTATTTCATTTATGTGTTTGTGATAAATTATTAAAACATCAAAGAAAAAGTACAGAGGTTCCATTAAGATGACACATCAGATTCAATCTTAATGCCTATGAATAACCACCAACATTTTGTCAATAGTGCACCATCAATTGTGCACCAGGCTACCAATCAAAAAAATTTTATCAGCATTCAGACATTTGCAAATCCCCCACACAAGCATGGGATCGAATCCCATTTACCCTTGCTTACAGGCCATCAGATCAGCTCTCTCTGCTTTGTATCACAGTTTCAGAAAATAGCTTCCCAGACATCCAGCCTTATCCTGTGGAGGGAGACAGGACTGCCCTCTCCACCATGCTGCTTGCAACAGGAGCTTCACCACAGCAGAGTGCTCTGGGAGGCACTCTGCAGAGCTGCTCGGGGCACCACAGCTTTGTCATCACGACATTGGAGCAGACTCACAATCCTCATACAAGGCCCCATCCTGATGTAGGGCCCGATTTCCTTCACTCATCTCCTGTATATATGCTACTGAAAAATTAGCAATATAGCACTCTTCTCATACCAGTGATAAAGAGTTCTCAAAGTCTGTTTCTTCAGCCTACATATTTTTTCCATTATAACTTAAAGATACTGAAAGCCTATTAGCCTGAAAGCTACATACCCTTGAAAGTGACCATGCTTAGCATCCTGAACCTTCAGAACCCCTGTGCCTCAGTTCTTCAGTTGTAAAATGAGGATAAAAGTTATTTCCCTAACTCACAGGAATGTGAAAATCGAAACTGCAGGGTATCCTACTTACAAGGTGACAGGAATAATAAATGTTGTCCGAAGTACTGCATGAAGAAAATGTTTTGATTTAACACTCCTGGCCACTCACAAATTAAACATTCACTTTAAAAAAGTGTAAAAGGTATAAAGGTCAAGAAACCTAAAGTTTTAACAGGGCTGATAATATTTACTTCACCCTTCTACTACCCTAGCTGGGCAGTCCCCTTAGGGTACAAGCTGATTTTATATACAGTAAAACAAGCACTGCAGGACAGTGAGTGGAATTATGGATTAGAGTATCAGCTTCTGAATTCTCTGTTGTTAACAAGTTTAAATCTGAACTTTATTGTTAGGTTGTTTTAAGCTGGGTTTTTCTGTGTCTAATTTCTGAGCTATTACTTATACGTACATTCTTCTAAAACTGCCAGGTAACTTAGTTCACTTGTGGAACTGAAATGTAACCTTTAATTTTACAGCCTGTACTTTAGAAAATTATGCATTTGAGTGGCTGAGGCTTTCGGAAGGTGGGAGTGGTACACCAACCACATAAGAAATGAAAAACCACAAGAGAATTCTTTGTGCTGTGAATAATGAGTCAGGAATACAGTTATGAAAAGTGCATATCCCACTCTTTCATCAACATGCAGACTCTTTCCTAAAGCTATTCTCATCTTCTGCAGCCACTGGTAAAATGCATAGACATAACTTCAGACCCAGTATACAAATGAATGTAAATGTCAGTGTGGTTGCAGCTACCTCCCCCTAAAGCTGACTGTGCCACAGGATTAGACTGAATGTAAATAATAGGGAAAGTACAGCACTTTGAAAGAAACATGTCAATTTAAATTAAATAGAGTTTCTTATTTTATCTTACAAACTATGATCCAAGGAAGATTCTCTGGCGTTCTGCCAAGCAACTGGCCAACAGGCACCAAAGACCAATGAGTGCCTTACGTGACACTTGAAAATCTTTGGATTAATCACAGCCCACTATTTGCAACCCAACTCAAGAACAGCCCACTACTGAGCTCTCGTTGCCTGTCCCTTTAGTGCCTGCTATACCTTGCTAAACAGAGCATCCCCAAAGCAAATCTCCCTGGGAGCAAGGTCACACAGGCAAGTACATACAGGATGATTGCCAGCCTCCTACGCACTTGGGATACTTTATACAGTCTATGTAAGTATGTATAGAGACACTCTTCCCCTCCCCAAACACCACACCCTGGAACAGCTGAAAGAACAGGCCTTAACTCTGCTGCAACTTGTCCTGCGTGTTCAGTTTTGTAGCCTCCGTTTGACTCAAAGGTTTAGTTCCGATTAAACCTGCTGCTGTAGGCTCGCTTCCCTAGTCGAGACAAATGGAAGTTTACTGAAGTACACTCATTGGTGCTTTCTAAAACTTCAAAGGCAACCTCAACTAAGCAGGACAAGTCTACTCAGCTGTAAGTATTATTACATGAATATAATCTTTAGATCTTCAGGAACAAAAACTTAAGAACCATTATTTACAGCATGCGGTGATGCTAGATTGTTTAAACTCACAGAAAATATTGTTCTTAATAGTACAGCTTCCCCAAGATTAGTGTAAGCACTCTTTTCCTTTAAAAATGTGGGCTAAATAAGAGCCCATTTAGATCTCCTTCTAGGTTTAGGTCTCAGCTCTTCAGGAATTTTGGTTAGCGACTCTTGAAATACTATTTAGCTTGATCCCACTTTTTTTTTTTTCCACAACATCTTTGCTGAGAAATATACACATAGAGTTTTCTAAATGAACTGTTTCAACTCTATTGCTATCTACTGAACATAATACACCACACAAATACAGTTTTTTGGGGAGATGTGGCTACAGATGGACATCTTGGGCCCTAGATTGGTCTAGTTTGCTTTGACCTACTTACTGCAGCCCAAGCACACCTCAACCCCTTTTACAGGTTGACAGTGCAAAGATGGCCTCTGAACAGAGGCTTCTGCAGCATGAGATGGAATAAGAGTTGTAGTCATTTCTAAAGTAATGGTTTCATAAAGTATTGTAAATAGTAATAATATTTATATTTAAATAGCTAATGTTTCAAAGGACAAGATATCCATCTGCTTAGTATATGTTTGAAATTTCACACAGCATTACCAGGAATGTTTTCTCAGCACATGTAAACAAAGATTAGAGCTTTTTCATTACAATATTCATATAGAAGCTTATGACAGTTATTAGACAACACACTACTGGAAAGTTACATTGCTGACATTAGTAATATGGAGCCATTAGCATCAACAGAACAGTATTTTTCCTCTTTGATACTATTTTAAGGCAAGAGTACAACAATTATACAAGGAGATATGAGCAACAAAAAGCAGCTTACTGAAATCATCAGAGTGAGATGGTGCTTGGCAAGGCCCATGAGGCTGAAGGAACTGCTGATACTGGAGGCGAGCCTGTATTATCTATCTTACTTCTCACACTGTGGGCAGTACTGGACAATGGAGCTTGAGTGAACACAGACCTCTCCAGCAGGCAATAACAATGTAAAGAATGAGATCAAATCAAAGCAGGAATGAAGACATTTTACCCTATTCCCCTAAGCATTTGATTGTCAAACCTGCTGTGAATGCCTTAAGCAAAGACTGACCCATTGACTGTCCTGAAATCAAACATAGTGATACATTTTGGAAGGTACAAGCTCTATGCACAAGTCTCAGATGCCTTCTAGAGACATTTACTTCAAGTAAACTGCCATAGAAAAAGCACAATTACATTTCCTCCTACACTATCCTTCAACTCAGTCACATTCTGATTTAAACTTTTGACTCATTCAATTTTTATGCTGGTTGTTCATTTTATAATCCAGTTGTTACATGTTTTGCTTTTATTACTTATTTTCTTTTGCAATCATTCTAGGATAGGGACTAATTATTTTAATAGCTCTCATTACAACATGCGGGTGCATTTGCTTTTCCTTTTTAAATGGAGATTGTTTATATAATATCTTTTTTTCCCTTTTTTTTCGTTGTCACTAAACCGCAAAAGAAATGGCAAACTCCAGTATGGGTTACAGAAATGAACACCACTTTTAGCAAACTTTTCAACAACAAATCAGGGAAATGGGAGTGAACATGATGAAAGGGCTGGAAAGACTCATGCCCCAGGAATTAAAAGGATACAAAATGCTGCAACATCACTGCATCTAACTCCACTGAAACAGTTTTAAGGTTAACAAAAGCTTGAAAATAGGATGGCTGTACAAATAGCTTTATCAAATATACAAACCTGAGACTGATACATGGGCACAACTTAACAACAACAGCAAATGTTAAAGGCAAAGTAAAATAACCCCTGTTGTGTATGCATACACATCTGCATGCGTAATCAGCTAAATGTCTCACCTCCAAGGTGAGAAATTTTGATGAGCAAATAGATTTTCCCTTACCCACATCTTTGTTGTTTGCACAGTCCTGACTATAAACAGTCCCTTCTGTGAATGGCTTCTGAAATCTTGGAAGGAGGAGGAGGGTCTTGAAAAGGGGAAGGAAGTTCCTTCAGAAAATATCAAGAGACAAAGCTAGAAGTCCAGATACTTGGACACAACATTTACACTATGGCCTGAACTTACAAACCTACTCCGTCATGTGTGTCCATTTGTTCACGCATACGCCTGCATATGTCACATATGTTTGGACCCTGTGAAAAGCAAACAAACCAACCCCATACAGACTCAGAGGAATGCAGATTGGGTAGGGACCTCTGAAAGTCCCTGGTCAACCACCTGCTCAAAGCAAGGCTATGATGAAAGCTCAATCAAGTAGCAGAGGACCTCTCCCATGAAGTCCTGAGTATCTCCAGAGATGGATTTTCTGCAGCCTCTGTTGAGACAACTGACTCAGGGCTTAACCACTCTCATTGGGAAACATTTTTCCTAACACCCAGCCAGTTCTGCCCTTGTTCCAACTTGTTGGCTTCTGTCCTTTTGCTGTCTATGCCTCTGAGAAGAGTCTGCTTCCATCTTCTCTGTGGCCTCTGGGAGGCATTTGAAGAGAACAATTCCACCCCCTTGGTCTGCTTTTTTGCCATACTGAACCACCTTTGTGACCCTGCTTGGGACTTTCTTCAGGCTATCAATAACAGTTTTGTTCCAGGGGGTCCCAGAGCTAGACACAAGATATTCCAGATATAGGCTCCCAAGCAGCTGAGCAAAGAGTTATAATCCCTTCCCTGTACTTAGCAGCTACACTCTCTCTCAGGACATGGGTGGCCTTAAGTATCACAAGGGCACACTCCTAACTCACGTTCTCCTTCTTGCCCCCTGAGGCTCAGCATCTTCTCAGCAGGGCTGCCATGGACCTGCCAGCCCGAAGCTGTGCCTTAAACTTCCTGAGGTTCTTGGCAGGCCATCCCTCCAGCTTGACAAGGGCCTTGTGCATGCCAAGAGGGACGTGTGTCAGGATGCCCTCTGACAGACTGTGACCTTCCAGCATGTCAACAGCTCACCCCATGTCAGTGTCCCCTGAGAACCTCCTGAGGGCACTCTTTGTTCCTTAGATCAGAATGTTGCTGCAGATGTTAAGTAAGTGACTTACCAGAAACACCACTTACAGTGAGGCTGAAGCCAAAGTACTAATCACTGGCCTTCTAAGCCTGATAGTTCAGCCAGTTTTTTGCCTGTTCTGTAATTCTATCCATTTTATTCTGTATTTCCTCAAGTTCACTAAGGGGATGCTACACAAGAAGGACTGGAAAACTTGTTAATGTAAATGCACTTCTCTCCCCTCATTCAACAGAGCCAGTCATTTTAACATGGAAGGCATTCAGGTTGATCACCTGCAGTTTGCCCTTCAAATCCAGCATTAGCTGTTCTCAATGCCCTTCTTATCCTTCACATGCCAGGAAACAGTGTTTATGAGAATTTGCTCCATAATTTTCAGGCCATAGGGGATGTAAGGCTATCTAACCTGCAGTTTCCCAGATGTTCTTTTTGAAAACGGGTGCACCATTTCATTCTTTCCAGTCTACAGAAGCCTCCTGATTGCCACAGCCCCTCAAAGATAAGAACTCAGCTTTTCAACAACATTTGCAAGCTTCATCAGCATCCTTAGATGCAATTTGTCTTATCTGATGGACTTTATACATTCAACTTACTTAATATAGTCCCTAAGTTGGTCCTCCCTACCATGAATAGAAATTCTGTTGCTAGGCGTGGAGATCTGGGAGGCCTATACATACTTAGCTGCTGTAAATACACACACAAACACAGACACCACATCCAGAGTACTCAACCAAATAGCAGCTATATATATAAACCTGCCTATTTATGTGTGGTAGCAAACCAGACATTAAATACAACAGGAGACATAATTAACCTCCTTACAATATGAAGGGACCTTGTCAGCATCAGGACACCAGTCTAAAAGAGTACCGTTTACCTGAGAACAGAAAGATATGCCCTCAATCCATCAACCCCAGAGGACTTTATACTTAGCCACTAAAAAAGGCAGCACAGCATTCATAGGGAGCTATGCTGAGGATGAATGCTTGCGATGAGTTCATTGTCCAGCCAGTGCATCTCATGCTGAGAAAACGAAACCAGATCTGGAGATTTGCCAGTTCAAATTTCAGTTTGAATTCTGTGCCTTTTTGTTGTATTCCGAACTCTGTTTCCCTGTATGTATGCTGTGTTTGAAGCATATTGATATGCTCTGCCTTAATACAGCTGACACCCCAGATCAATTACTGGATGCCCAACTTGAAAGGAAAACCACAAGGGCAGACGATAAGGTTGGCTCTCAAGCCTGCTGGATATTGGCTGACCCAGCATAGCTTTATCCCAGCGGAGTTCCTTTATTTTGTATCTCTTCTCTGAAAAACATGGAGATTTCCAAATATCTGGTGTACTAATTCAATTTTCCAGTAGCTATCACACTACTGACATGATAATTAACAACATCATTTCCTAGGATGCACTCTGAACTTTGAAAGCAGCCTTTTTTTGGTTCCTACAGTAGTCTGATCTACTTCCAATTCTCAGCTTCCTTTTGATCTTCCTCTGCAGAGATACCCAGGGTAGTACTACTGCAGGTTGGTGATTCTGATCAGTAATTGATAAAACTATAAGACTTTATTTGGCTTTTTTTGTAGTTCCTCAAGATCCAGTTTGGATTTAGGCCCACCCCACTACATATACAGATTGAGTAAAAGAGACTCCCAGTTTTGTACAGCTTAGCAAAAAAACCAAACGATCATCACTCACTGCAGGAGTGACTGCTTTATTGAAGGTGAGGCTTCAGCACAGATTATGCTAACAAACTGGTGGCAGTCAGACAACTCATGCCAACAGCAGAGCTTCGGCTGTTGGTATCGCTTACATGCAGCAGCACTGAAAAGGATGAGCAAACTAAAGCCCTGCTTTCCACCAGTGAGGGGGAGAGACTCCCATACTCCCAATCAGTAACGACAGTAATATCCTGCTATATTACGACACTTAAGTACACCAACAGCAACAGCAGTTCTGAAGCAAGCTCTCCTTGGTTTCTGCTCCCCAGGCAGCCCCTCCTTAGATGCCAAGGTACACTTAAAGCCCTGTGCCTGAAGCTTGGTATTCATAGTATTAACGAAGCCATTAAGAGTTTTAATTGTTGAGAATGCTTTACAGTTTTGATAGCTGGTCAACTTCTAATCACGTAAATATAATGTGAGGAAGAACTAAAAAAGATTCTTTTTCTCACTGTTCATTTTGTCCGCACATGGTCACGCAGGGTAGTTTTATCTTTAATTTAAATACTAATAAAAAGAGACAGCTCCACATTATGAATGTCTCCTCATACTTCATGCATAGCCAACATTATTATATATTCACAGCCAACTTGAAGGCAAACAGAAGGCCCTGGCTACTAGCATTTTTCTTTAAGAGTCAAGTGAGAATTCTTCTCCCCCTAGTATTAAGTTCTGTCATGATGTAAAGGACACAGCATTAAGCGAAGATGAACTGTTTGTCACTACTGTGTGTTCCATAAAATTACCATTTATGTATCAGGAAAAACCCTGCCTGTTACACTGAAACACCTAATGACATTTTCCATTAATACTCAGTCTTTTGTTCTCACTTCTCCATGGTTCTGGCAGCAATTCCCCATGACCACTGCATAAGGTTTCATTAGGTTACTTATCCTTGAGAAGCACTTTCATTTGCCATAGAAATGACTGGAAGGATAACCTAGTTGCTCAGTAGTGGGTTCTTCTCTCCCTCCTCCTCCCTACTCCTCTCATTTAATTTAAGGAAAACAATAAGAGAGATTTAACTCTGCTTCTTCCCTTCTCTTTCAGATATGATGAAAATAAGATAAAAACCCTGTCAGGTCTGTCACTAAAATTTCAGTTTATTTATTATGAAATAACATAGTTTTCCCAAGGGAGCAAGCTATTCAGCTTCTCCTGTCATCATCATATACTAAAAGGGAGGGAGAATTGCCTACTTTTGATCAATAAATTCTTTTGTGCAATTTAATGTGAAAATTTAAGGTAAGATTTTTTTTATTTTTTTTTTTAATATATTATTCAGGAGAACAATTTGTAAACAACCTACTGACTGGCTTATTTTTTCCCTATAGGAACCTCTGCGCACTACTGCCAGTACTGCTAAGAGTATTTCTGGGAGAGACAATAAAAAATCCTGACAACCATTTGGACATCTCTTCTCCCCCTACTCATCCCTCCTCCTTCCCCCCCCCCGCCCCCCCCCCCCCCTTCCCCCCCTTCCTTCCCTCCCTCTTTCCTCTCTTCTATTTTTTTTTTTTTCCTTTTTTTT
>WYDI02024224.1:0-12537 GCA_009867235.2 Psittacus erithacus
TAGTGATGTCCCCCACAGCTGTTTTTCCTTTAACCCTGACCCACAAACTCTCTATTGTTTGCTCATCTGTCCCCAGATAGACACCAGTACTCTCCAGCCTATCCCTAACATAAATAGCAAATCCTCCTCCCCGTCCGCCTGCCCGTCTTTTATAAAAAAGCCTATAATCTTCCATTTTGACACTCCAGTCAAAGAAACCATCCCATAGAATAGTGAAACTTTCAAGCAAGATATATATTTTTAAGGCTAATAAAATAAAAGTTTAAAATTCTATGACAACAGTTTGCCTCTAATAATTTCTAGTGGTTTTATTACAGCACCTTACCCATTTAATAAAAATAGCATGAAACATGTAAATCAAAAGTAGCCTGCATTGTTAATTTCAATCATTATGATATTACGAGTCTACATCAGATAACAATGTGTATTCTTTATATACACACATTCATTTATGGAACTGATCTTTTGTTGTATCTAGCAGATACGGATTTAGCTGAGGTAGAACAGGAATATTTGCACCTTTATTCAAACCATTTCTGTTCTAGACAATTTAGCACAGTTTCAGGACTTCATCAGGTTTTGCTACTAATGCATACCTCCTGGTTGAGGAAGAAATTAGGAAGGTTAAAGAATCTCTCAAGGACAATGTCCTTGTGAATTGATATAGAAACATCTTTGCATAATCAGATCCTGTAATCCTTTTTTTTTTTTTGTTTAACCTCATATTGAATCACTTTTTACCTCCTGCACACACATAGTCTTTACTTATATTCTCTTCCTTTATTCACATTATCATGCATACCTACTTTTTCCAGACCACACATGCAGACATATAAAAGTGTAGGCCGACTCCATCCTGACTGTATTCCTTTTCCAAATTCTGTCATATTCTCACATCCACACATACCACCACACATATAAACAATTTCTCCAGACTTACCATTAGCTCAATTTATTTTAATCAAAAGAAAGGAAAAGAAGGTTGGCATGAATAATAATAGAAGTCTAACCCCTTTGCAAAGACAATAACATGGAATTACTTTTTCTATCTATGCCCATGATAATTTCAATTTAACATGATGCTTCTCAGTGAATACAGTTTGCCACTTAAAAAAAAAGTATTGCCAGTGGATAAACAAAAGTTTATCAATTATTAAATCTTTTGGTATTAAGGCTACTTGCTGCAATCATGATGAACTCCTTCAGTTTTACTGAGAATTCAAATAGCACGAATTTCATAATTATTTACGCATGCTTCAGAATTGGTAATTGTCCAAAATATTGCTTTTCTAAAGAGGAAGGGAAGATAAGTGAAAGGAAGATAAGTGAAGGGAAGTGAAGGGAAGGCAAGGCAATGCAAGGCAAGGCAAGGCAAGGCAAGGCAAGGCAAGGCAAGGGTCTATACTTCAAGATCCCTCTGAGGGTAATGACTAAATGCAAAAAAAATGAGTTTACAGTAGTGAAAAGCTATGTGGAGCAGCTAAGGTATTAAACTTATTTCATACCCACCTTTGGACAGACAGTTTTATGGGTAGGTTGGTAATTGAATCTGGAGTAATGTCTAGTACATTACATCATCAATCTGAACCTTAACAAACAAAACAAAAAAAAATGGGGGCGGGGGTGGAAAACAAAGGAAACCAAAAGTACAACAACAACAAAAACAAAAAAGATAAGAAATATTTGAGCTATAATAAAAATGATGGAATGGACAAGACTGTTTTGAAACTGAGCAAACAAGGAAAACAGAAACATTCCAACTCCTTTGGAGGTAAAAGCAGATATATTTAAAGAAGAGGTGAGAGAAAAAGGTCAAACACAAATTTGAAACCAGATTCTTATAAAAACAAAAATATTAGATCTAGTTACTGCAGAAAAGGCACAAAGGAAAACAGATAAAAAACTACAGTGACTCCCTCAAGAACAAGTACAAGAACAAGAGTGTATGAAGATAAAATGTACTGTCTCTTTGAATCAGAAAATGTTTTGTTTTCTTTAAAAAAGAAAAAAATATTATTTTATTTGCTTTTTTTATGCCATCTCATGGGTTTGAAAACAGTCATGATTCAAGGCCCACTGAAATCAAGATTTTTTCTCAATCTTTTTAGTTGGAATCTACATTTCTCAAAATTTATGGCATACTTGCCTTTTTTTTCATTAGTATGGATAGCGTGGCTATACTTAATGGAAGTTTTGTGTCTATATATTGTTACCAACACTGTATAAATTTAGTGTATTTATACACTGCAATTTAGTGTATAAATTTAGTGGGTACCAAAGACAGAGAAGTAGATATGCTAAACACTTTCAGACTTCTATAATTTCAGCTTGGCAACCCAGTACTTTCAGTAGTGGTGAATCGCCAAAAGAATGCATTTTTTAATTTCCACATTTCAAAGAAGAATTACCTCCAACGCAAAACTTATCTAAATTTTTATTGTGTTATTATTATTATTGTTATAGTTATTATTATACGACTATGATGATGATGATACTTCAGCTTCTTAGTGAACTTCAGTTATAGTTCATGATTTCTGTCTTTAAAATTCTCTGTACAAATGACCCCATAGGGATTCCCGTTAAACACGCAACCTTTGCAACTCAGAATAATTCATATTTTTAAAAGCTTTTAATAAGCAAAGTGATGTTTCACATATTAGTAATATCAGCAGATTCCAGTTTCTGTTTAAATTTATTCAAATATATTTACACAGCCTTTCTGTTACTGCTTGATAAACTGATATGAATTGAAATGGAATGTAGTTTCACAGCATGCACATTATCAGCCAGTATGTGTAAATAGCAATCATTAGGAGATTGTATACTTACAGAACACATTGAGTATTGCTACTGAAGCAGAAAATAGGGAAAAGACGCCTTTTTGTGTCCTACAAGCAAAATTCTAAGGCAGAAAACCAAAACCAAACCACAAAAATCTGAAGGCAGGAGGGTGACTACAATATTTATCTGGTAAAATAGGACAAAAATAGAGATTTGGTTTTCATATATGTTAAAAATAAAGGTAGATCACAGAACATGCAAATTATTAATTATAAACATGAAGCACCGCCTGTTTGTTATCGTCTATAAGCAGCGGAGAAAAGACATGCATTGTGTTACATGTGGAAACAGTTTCTATATCAATGTCATGCTTCTGCAGAGCATGGGCTACTTTAAAGTCCATTGCTGCAGAAAGCCTGAGTAATACCAGTATCACAGACTGATATTTTGAAGGAACCTTCCAGATTATAAGTTAATGCTTCTTAGTAGTAATGTACCAGATAGAAAGAATATTCTCCTCACATTCCTTCTACGCAGACTCTGAGTTCGCACACATTGGAATGAAAGAAATTACCCATCCACTTACCCTCAAAAGCTATATGGTATAAAAGAGTGGATAAAATGAATCTTGGATTCGTCTTACAGTTGCACAGCCGATAGAAAGGAGATGGTCTGATGCTCATTTAGCCATTGTATAATAAAGCAATAAATAACTACCTATTTGTAGGCAACAGATGGTAGTGTTAAAAGGAGAGTGTATAGCATATGTGAACTCCAAGTATTCCAAATACTGTTATGTCTTTGGATGGTTACTAAAATGCTAGTCAAGGCTTTATATATCATAATTTTTCCAGTCATTTTTATGCATACACTAACCTAGCCTTACAAGCAGACTTAACAAAAAGTGAGAAGTTATTACTTCACTCTTACTTATAATGAAGCAATGTACCACACAAGTATTGCTCATTATCACCTGTTGTATACAAGACAAATGAGATGTTCTTTGACAGCTTACAGAAAAACTTCCAAATATACTCTGTCCTACTGTTACTTTTAGTTTCTCTTTTCAAATCACTTAAATATTCTTGACATTTGTCCAAAATTCAATAGCTGTGGACATTATTTCCATATTTGTATCATAAAATGTAAGAATAACTATGGAACAGCTCTCTGTTTGTTATGTCTGGTATTATTCATTTGACACCTAATCTTGAAGCATGTCTCACAAAGTCATTTTATAATTCTCTCTGAACTGGAAAAAAAATGGCTGTTTAATTTTTCACTTTTAATCATTCATTTAAATTGATATTGGTTTAGAAGTTATTTTGAGTCACTGAATAGATATTTTATTTTCTAGCTTTGTGATGGGAAAAGTATCTACTCTGGCATTTGATTCTGAATGTAAGAAAACAATAAAGGATTATTGTGCCATAATTTTCAATGAGGTTTTGCTATTGTTGCCTGCACGACTGTACAGCTTCACATATATTTGCAATCAGATTTTTTTCTGATTCTCAGAAGGCAGAATGAAAAGTCATAGATGCTTGAGGCTTAAAGAAAAAAATCATATTATATGTTTTAGATTTGGATATGAAGAGAGATGCTTTTAAAATTACTATAATGAGAAATATTGCCAAAGACTCTTTGTTAGGGGAAGATTTAACCTTCCCAGATATGGTCTGACAATTAAATGCTGTCAATACTAATAATACCTAATCTGCAGTTTATTGATTTTTTTTTTTTTTAACTGAAGGCCCAACGAAGTGATGTGGAGGTATTTTCCAGTCATTTTTATCAGATACTGATAAAATTGATTTTTATCAGAAATTTCTCAGATGGTTACCAGAGAAACTTCTGAAGATGCAGCTATGTTTGAATTCTGAAATTCCTTTCTTTGGAATGCAGGCATGCTCACAAAAGTTTAGAGAGATACGCATTCAGGACACCCTCCTACTGTCCACGTAAAACTTAAAGATTAAGCTTAGTAACTGTTTTTCTCTTATAATCTACATTAAGTCCCTAAGGGAAATACAGAAAAGTGAAGGATACAAAAGAAAGAATCCTATCCTACAGTTTCACTTTTCTTTGGATTCTTTCAAGCAATGATACGTGTTTTGGCATTTAGCTGTTTCTTCAAAAGTGTAAATGTACTGAAATTTAGCAGAGTAGTTCACTCCAAGTATTGAATGCACAGGCTTTCATGAGAGGCAGTAGGCATTTTAGAGGCCATACTGATCCTGTGAGGTCTGCTTTAAACATTTACATTTAGAATTCTGCTTTTCCAAATCTATTCCACTCCTTAAGAATCATATAATTCACAGTTTCCAGTATTCTACTTTACTTTTTTTCAGCTTGGGTCTACTTAATAGGTCAGGCATTTCTGTAAGAGATGTTGCAATTCTTTACTGTCCAACACAAAGCTGAGCTCCCAGATTCAGACATTTTTTATTTATACCCATTTATTATACTTCTATTTCCATTCTAATTCTACCTTTATTCCCAGTTTGTATTCTTCAGCCCCTGCAAAGTAGCATAATGTAACAAAATGTAGTCTACAACTAACCCAAAGAAGCTTTATAATTTTTTAACTGAGTTCAATATTAAGTGCAAAAAACATTCTGTAAAAATATTTTAGGGAAACCTCACTTCTCTTGGAAGTAAAGAAATCACTTTCCTTAGTCAGCTTTCCATATATACAAATAAGATAATATAATCTAAGTTTTTATCTCTTCTTGGTGAGTGTACTTAGAAGACTGTTTTACTATTTCTGTGAGAAAGTCATTCTAAGTAGGAAATTACACTTTACCAACAGATACTTAATTCATCTGGAATCCTCATTGACAATCTCCAGAGCAGGCAGGAGCCTCTCATCTTGAAAACTCACCTACCTAAATGCAATAACTCATTAACTGTTTTAAATAAAAATGAGTTAAAAATATAAAAAATAGGACTGTGAGAGTAGTTTATATTCTTGAATTATTCAGAGTATTCTAAAATAGCCTATTAATATTTTCATTTAATTTTCCAAAACTCCATGCTGCTTTGTGGATGCCACATTTTTTCTTTTATCTTTTATCTTTTTTTGTTTTGTTTTAATAAAGAAATAGTTCCCAGGAAGGCATTCTGAAATTAGGTGCTTTTTTTTTGGAGGGAGAATGAGCCAGGAAAGGAAGGCAGTAAAATTGCTACTGGTATTTGTATGAACTGTGTCATCTGCAATATTTGGCTGTTGTTTTCATATACATAGGGGCATTAAAGTAACTCTAAAATCTGTCCATATGCTTTATCATTATGTACCATATAACAAGGGAAATTGGAACTGAACACATCAAATGCATGACAAGTCCCATATAAAATTTTCAGAGAAAATACTGGCAATTATATAACAATCCTTTTTTTCCCTCACTACAAAGGAAGCCCTGTATCACCAAACCACCTCACTCTTTTTGACCCAATTTCATTGACTCCATTTTTGCTATACACCTGAAAGAGCAGGTCATTTAGTGCTTTTGCAGAAAAATAAATGAAAGCTTCTGCAGTTCATAAGATAATACTTTTACTATTTCATTGAACTTATATCATAAATATAATGATAAACAGAAGGCCTTGCTGTTTTTCTAGAGGGAATAACTTTAAAAAAATATATAATTTCCCTTGTGGTTTTTCTTCACCATATGTTTTTTTTTCTAGGAATAGTTTTAGCAGGCTAAAAATCTGACTGGGTGTTTTTTACTTACAGTCATCTAAGATATCCTATTTCTACGTAACTCTTCAGAGTTCCGTGCAGGACAGCTACAGTCATTGCAAGCTTAGTGATTTTTTTGATGGTACCATTACTCATTGTACCGCTGTCAGTCAGTACTAGATTGTGGTTTCTTTCTACCACCTTGTAAAGAAACAAAGGCTTAAAGCGTAGTCCATATACTTATGTTCCAATAATTAATAGCAATTGTTAAGTGCAAATAGAGGAAGGAAGTGGCAGAAGTAGGTAAGAATTTTTGTTGGATCATACACTGAGTCCTTTTAGAGTTCATTTATGAAAATGTTCTACCTTACAATTTTGTTTTGTTTAAATGCATATTAATAACATCTTTTTGCAAAAGGTTTGTATGCATTGTATTATTGTATTTGTGTTTTATATTATTCATTAACAGAATTACTATTACTGAAACTAGCAGACAGCTACTAACATAAAAATTCAAATATTTGCCTACTGGTCAAGCACCTTTTGAAATCTATGATACACTTCGATCTTATACTTGGTGCAGGTATATGGTACATTATGGGGAACATATAGCTGCAGATATATTGTGACATGTATAAAGCAATATAGAAGAATAGAGAACTGCTGTTTAATGCTGCATGAACTCAAAATGAAATGTCACCACCTCACAACCAAAGCAGCTTTTGCAATATACCATTGCTTGACAAGTTCCAATTTTTCAACTCAATTAGGTACAAAAACCAAGTGTTGAAATAGCTGAGTTTCCCCATGGAACAATAATTTTAATTTTTGCTCAGCTCTACTTAATGTTACCTCAGCAACCTTTCTTTTTGCTTGTTATACGGGTTTGTCTGCATTACGAGTGGGAAAACATCATTCATTTATGAGGTGGGAAAGCAACCTCTGCAGAGCCATTACTTCCCCTTTCCATAATGGTGTGAAGAGAGTAGGCTGAGCCTTGATATTATTTCTTTACCCAAGAATGTAACTGTACTAATACAGTGGCACCTGGCCATATGATTGCATGAAGTATAGACCTGTTGTATTACAGTCTATTCTACCCAGAGGTGATGGCAGGAGCTAGATTGTGGCTGAGTTACAATCTGTGACTGGGGCACCACAAAAAAAATCATATGCTGCTTGCTTTTTCTGCGTGCCATTTGCTCAGTATTTGTAAAAAGTCACAGTTTAGTTATGACCTATAGCCACTGAAAAGACTGTGGTCTAGCACTATATCAACTGAATTATTTTTTGGATAGGGTAACAATGTCATTAATTCCAGCGAAATTATGGTTGCACCCTAGGCCTGAAAAGAAATTTTCTTTTTGAAATGTGATCTCTCTACAGTGGAAATAAGATACAAATCATCTGCAGTAGCAGCAATTTTCAGATCTACTGTATTTTCAATGTAACATCTTTTTAAACTACTAAATTTTAATTTCTTAGAAAGTACAGATATTATTTATTATTCTTTGTCTCCAAAAATTATTTTTAAGAGTAATGAAATTATTCTCTGGAGATGTACTTCAACATTCATTGACCTGATGCCTTCACAGTAATGCAATCCAATATATTGATATTGCAGATTTCTTTATTATGTTATTTAAAATCTCACATGTTGAAGCTGAAAATTAGAAGGAAATAGCTTTTTCATACTCGTTGTATGCTGCATTTTAGGTGAAATCTAAGACATGAATTCATGACCATAAGGGTATTTTCTTCTCTGTGAAATTACACTGAAGTTAATAGGAATGTCCCAGGACACTATTTCTGCTGAAATTATGGACATTGTATTTTAGCCCAAACATGCCTCTTTATTACTTCTACCTATATGTATGCAGCAGTGAAAAATAATTACCTCAGATGTTAAAAATAACTTTCTAACCAAATTCATAGCTTAATATAAGTTTTACATTGACAAAAGTTTGGTTTATCCATCCAGCCAATTGTGTTTTAAAATTAACTGTTAACCTATGAACACATAAAAGTAAACCTTCTTTTATTATCACACTAATTAACTGAAGACGGGCATATGCCAAGTATGATTAGGTACAGCCATCGTTGCTTTTTCTAAAGAGGAATCTCAAATCAAACTAAGCATACAACTGAATGAGAAATAAAAAGCCTGAACTTCTACCTCGTGTGCCTAGCTACAGAAGTAAGAATTAATAAGAATTAATGACACTGATCTTTGCATCATGATTCAATGCTTTAATTCCATTGCATCACTGGTATTTCACGCAAAACCATGTAATCAATAATCTATGACATGGTGTGATGGGTTCAGTTGTAACAGTTATTTTTCTTCTTCTTAGTGGCTGGTACAGTGACGTGTTTCAGCTTTAATCTGAAAACAATGCTGATAAGACACCAAAGTTTTTAGTTGTTGCTAAGTAGCACTTACCCTCATCAAGGATTTTTCATTCTCATTCTCTACCAGTGAGGAGGGGCACAAGAAGTCAGGAGGAAGCAGCGGCACCTGACCCAAACTAGCCAAAAGGGTATTCCATACCACAGCACATCATGCCCAGTACATAAACTGGGGGGAGTCACCCGGAAGGGGCTGATCGGTGCTTGTGTTAGGCTGGGTATCAGTTGGTGGGTGGTGAGCAGTTGCATTGTGTGCCATTTGTGTTTATTGTTGGGTTTTTTTTCCACTTCCCTTTTTAGTTTTATATTATCTCCCCTTGTTATTTCCCTTATAATTATTGTTATTGGTGGCATTAATACTGGTTTTGCATTATACCTTAGTTATTGGACTTTTCTCATCTCAACCCATGGGGTTTAAATTGTTTTGATTCTACTCCCCATCCCTTCAGGAGCAGGGGGGAAGAAGCAGAGGAATGAGCAAGGGGCTGCATGGTTCTGAGTTACTGGCTGGGCTTAAACCACAACATATGGTAATGCTATTTTAAAAGAAAGATAATTAGGCCTTTTAGAAGGTAATATAAAAAAAAAAACAAAACAGTGGAAAGAATTTGTACAGTGGATTACTGGATTTATAATAAAAGGATTCTCCTAGATTAGCACAAGTGTAACAAAGGATTGAAGTCAGCCAATCATACTTATTTTATTTCTGCCAAATTAATTTTAATCTGTAGGATAGGAAGGGGGCAATGGTTGTCAGTAATTTATTTATGGCTTAATGCCTTCCTGTGTATTTACTTCATAGGTTACAAATGGAGCCTGTCGAGTTTCATATTTAGTCCCCACAGCTCCATAAAGGACATTTACTCAGAAAACTATAGTAGCTTCGACATTCTTCTCTTGGCTGCCTCACTATTTGTCTTACTGGCACATGTATATAAGTGTTTTCTAAGCACAGATTGACTAACATCATGCTGGTCTCAATAGTTTCCATTACCATCGGTATTGAGAGCTAATGGTAAATAACGTAAAGCCACTGAAGAATGTTTTAAAATTTCAGAGAGAGGTAAAAAATGCATTTTGTTGGAAATATACATAGAAACTGTGTCTACACAGTAAGCAAAGGGAATCCAAACATTTAGAAGAAAAAGGAAATGAAGAAAAGAAAAAGAAAAAGAAGGAAAGAGAAAAGAAGGAAAAAGAAAACGACAATACACTGGAGGTACTTGATATATCAAGTTAAGCATTCCATGTGGCTTTGCAGATTCAGCGCCTAGAAGATGAATGAGCAGAAACACATAGCAGGGATTAGCCAGACAATCCAGTCTGCCTAGAGAAAGAAAAGTGACTGCATTGATCTCGGATATAATAAAAGCTTAATTTTCCTTAGATCGCTGGAAAACTGGACTCATGATACTGTTTGTCCTCACTAATGAAAGCAGAATCAGCTGTTAATATACTGTTCTCATTAGAGTAAATAGCTTCACATAAGTTCCATTTATGCTTTGGAATAAAAGTTGAACAGAGTAGGATGAGTTTTGTTCTTGGGAAATTTTAAACTTAAATGTCTCTGTTAAGAAAAGTACTTAGGTGCTCCATGTGTTTCTGAGATGCATGCAATAATAGCCTCATTTACTTTTGTTTTTCTAGACTCCTGAAAGAATCTAGTTTGATCACCTGACCCAACCCATTGAAAGGATTACCCTTTTCACATGGAATTCCAGTTTGCCTTATGAGTAAGGATGGGCATCTATTTGCTGCAAAAAATATTTATTCCTGGAAGCAGATTTGTCTTTTAAGGCTTATATTCTTCAAATCCTTTTGGCAGTCTCATAGCATGGCATATGTGCCATGTCATTCATCCCAGTCTGTCACTCATTGTGCATAGGTGGTATAGGTACTTTTTCTTTTACTTCAAAACTAGCTTTCTCATATAAACTACTGATAGCATATTAGTGTCACATATGTACTATTTTCCTCATGCAGCTCAGACATGCAGATGTCTGAATCTGGTCTAGTAATTTAATAAATAAAGAGAAACAATTTCTGTATAGTTTTATGCATCTGCTTGATTTTAGGACAGATAGGTGGGATGAATCAGCCCCTAAAAACACAAACCTAACTATCTTCAGTGTAGATGCTCTAACTGTAGACAATTCAATTAGGCAAGCTAAAGTTTTCCCATCATGTTTAGTCACATATTCAACCTGTTATACTTTGGTTAAATCTAAAACTAGGAAAGAGATAACTAGAAACAAGGAGCTCTACTGTCTTGAAATAACCAGTCAATTCTCTGTTATCTGCATAATAACTCATTATCTCAACACATAATTGAATGATTATATAATCATTTAGCTGAGTTTCTCACTGAAGTAGTTCCTTTTGTACTTTTCCTATAAAAAGTAATAATGCTTAACATTGTTTATTGTTCACAAATATTCACATATGTCAATGACCCATCAAATGCAGTAAGATACCAAATTCTTAACTGTTGCTTAAATTCTTTGGGGCTTGCCAAGACACTGACATCCATTAATATGCAGGAAAGAAAAGTTAAAATAATCATATTCATACAATAAGAAAAAAGAAAGAAAGAAACTCAAAACAGCTGTTAATTAGGCACGGGCAAAAAACTGAAATACCCATGTGCAAGAACAATAGAAACTTGTTAGTGTGAAAAATTCATTAATTCCAAGGCATTAGTTTCTTCCTGTGTGCATTTCTAAAGAGAACTCCACCATAAAGTCTTTCTTCTTCTAAAATAAAAGTTTTTCTGTGTGGTTAGATAACCTTGGCAATGTAGAATGATGCTCTTTTATGCCAAACAAACACAAACACTAGCTTGAAGATAACTGTGAAACGATCCCATTCATCTCCATGGAGTGTTAAATGTAAGGTCTAATTAGCTAAATCTGCTCACCATTTTACTGCTGATCAGTCTCCTTTAAATATACAACCAAAGCTATTCATTTTGATTAAATGGCACTGTTAGGCTTTTATAGTCAGAAGAGGTACTGAGGCCATAAAAAGAAAAAAAAAAAAAAAAAAAAAAAAGCTTGAAGAGTCCAGAAACTTCTTTTTAACCATCTTGTCCTTCAAATATACTTCTTTTTAGTGAACTTAGATTTTTTACTTAGTTGATTGTTGTTATTGTTCCTTTTCTCATGGTTAGACATTCATACATTAAAGCTATTAAAACTATATGAAACTGTGAACTACTTACTTAGCAAATAATCTCAAAAGTTTCTCAGACACCCAGTCTGGGAGCGTACTGAGTTTTAAACTGATGGTGGCCTTCCAGTGCTAAATTTTTCAGTATATTTGCCACAGTTAAGGAGTCACTAATAAATGTCTTTTTTCAAAATGTTCCTTATATAAACAGCATGGAAAGAAAACTGGAGTTTGAAAATGAAGGATAGACTTCAGAATGTTTGAGAAGAAAAAAAGAGAAAAAAAGAAAACCCTAAGTTTAAATCCTGAGGCAAAAAAATACATATGTTCACCACATGAGCAGGAGACGTGATTATGATGGGTATGAAAGCTATTCTGTATCCTTAATATTTGCTTTGTACACTTCCTTTGAGCATCTGTGTCGTGGTTTAAGGCCTGCCACGCAGCCCACTCACTGCCCCCCCACCTCCTCCCTCGGCTCCCGGAGGGATGGG
>WYDI02024225.1:0-21509 GCA_009867235.2 Psittacus erithacus
GTATCTAAAAAATTATCTAAAAAAAGATAAATATGTTGAGTGAATTAATCTGGTTACCTGGAAATTGCCATATTCAAGAGGTTAATAACACACATTTTAATTTTTCAATATACTGCAATCTTAAAAGAAGGAAGAGTAGATTAGCACTGATAAAACCTCATGAGCTCAATTAGGAAATACCTTGCACCCACTACTGAATAGAGTTATGAATGACTGAGCTTTGGTTGCTTAGTGACTTCTGGTTTCATCTAATTAATGGCACAAGCTAATAAACGAGACACTTGTGCTCTGAAGGCACATTTAAACTAATATTGGGATAATTTTTAAAAACCTGACCTCTCTCACTACAGATAATTTCATATGGGAAGGAGTTATATAGTGCTTATATTATGAACTTGACATAAATTTTGCTATAAATACAGAAAAAAATTATGAAAATTTATCATGGAAAAGATTTAGAAGAAGTTATATTCTGTCTGTGCTTTAATATTTTATGCCACGTTTTAACAACTACTTCAGTAGGACTATGCAGTCCAGAACTGAAAGAAATACCAGTGGGAAGGAAGTAAAATTTTAAAAATCCAAAATTAAACTTTCTTTGCCATCTTTCCAGCTCATATTGATTTCAATGAGATTCATAGGCAGTCAGGATGCCTGAAAATGTAGGTGTTTAGACTGAGGTGCTTGAGTATATAAGTGTTATACTTTCATATATAACTTTTTTGGCCTATGTAGTTTGGAGAACAGGTACTTTAAGAGAATCATGTCCCTGTGTACAGTCTTGAAGAATCAGAATACAAAACTTTATACCTCTTGTAATTATCTTAAAGCTTGTTTTAAGGACATGTTCCACATAAATACATATGAATGCAGAGAACATGTGTGTATACATATATATATATATAAAATGCATATTTATGAAATTAAATAGAAACATAGAGTTACTGCCATGTCTTAAGCCTTCAATTAAGATAGGAAAGGGAAGTTTATGCCTGAAGATAATTGAAGTTCAGACACTGTTGTTAGTGGGAAACTACTAAGCTGGGACTGCAGAGTAGCTAATAAATGCTTGAAAATGTTTCAGAACAGAACTTCCAAAAGCATTTAAGGGATATAGTAGCCTGACTTTGACCTTCAAAATATATTAACAATGTACACTTCTAATAACTCTTCTAAATCTGTTTTTAGTTATATACATCCAATAAGATTATCTACAGTCAGTTTGTATCACTTCGAGGATGATTAATGAAGTGGTGAAACATTGTATGCATTTCCATTGCCAGAAATATAATTCTTAAGCTTACAATAAATTAATTAATCATTTTCTTGAGAGCAAATTAATTTTATGCTATTTCAGCCTGCAATTGAGCTACATATGTATGAATCTATCATGGACTAGAAATTTAAGTCAAGAAGAAGTTAAAAAAAAGTTAGAGCATGGAAGTTAGGGACAGAATGGAGTTTAATTGAATGAAGAGAAGAGCTGGAATTTTTGAATTTCCATTTCTATCACTTACCTACCTGGAATACATACAAAAGGTCACAGAATCATAGAATCATAAAATCCAGAGAAACTGAAACTCAAATTACTTATGGGACTTTGATCAAACCTATTCTAATTCCATTCTGTTAGAAGTGAGATCAGATCAATGTTTATTACTGTAGGAAAAATAAGACCTCATATCCCCTATCTAAAAACTGTCATTGTGCATTTAGAATAAGAACAGTTCTTTCTACTGATTATACAATTTGTTTTGCAAAAAAGATGTAAGCAAGTGCTCTACTTATATTAAGCCCTTTATTTTGTAAAATTCTGGAGTGGCTATTAGTCACTTATGACAACAGCAGTTGAAACGTTATGAGTATTTCAAAAATCTTGTTTAAAAGGACATGCTGTGAGATGTTTTGGGGAGTTTTAACAGTCTTTTTCTTCATATAAGGAGAAGTAAAGCAAGACATGTTTTCCTCATTGTTTTAAAATTCTCACCATAAAAACTAATAAAAACCCTTAAAAGAAACAGTAGTTGCAATACAGTCACAGCAGTAGAACCACATTAATGTAAACTAATGCAATTAATATTTCACCCTATATTCCTCACTCTATTTAACAGTAACAATGTGAACATTTCTTGGTTTACCATTTCATAAGGAAAATTTCTTTCATTATTTCATGTGACCATTATTGCAATGATTATGTAAAAATGATGAATTTTTTATAAACTTCTAATAAGACTAATCTTCAACGGTCTTCATTCATCAGTTTTACCTTTCACATGGTTATGAGTTTGAATGAATCATAGAAGACTTACAGAAGAACCTATAGCTAAAGATACCAGTATCTGTTTTGATAAAATTCAATTATTTTGGCACTCAGATAAAAGTTTAGTAAGTGTGTTTTTTATTAATTCCCTATTCATATTAATTATATAACATTTAATTCTGTGATTAAATTCTGTTACTGATAATCACTACAGCTGAATTGCAATGTCTTTAATTTGTTAATTAAATGCCTTTTAGGGCGCTCCATCTAAAGTGCTGTAAATATTTACTAAGCCCGCTTTATCAAAAACTTATTAAATACTCACAAGAGCAGCCTAGAGTGTTTGTTTCTGAAAGGGAACTGGAGAGCAGAAGTAATGTTTTCTTTATGAATGTCAAGTATGCAAAAGTAATCTAAAAGGTAGTTATGATGTTGTACAACCTACAACTTTGAAAAAATTTTTAAAAAATGGAGACCTATTCAATATGCTGATAATTAAGCATAAAAGTAATTTAAAGGTATTATTCTGTAAACATGTGACAAAAATTACAAGTGAAATTGTTGTAAATCCATGCATTATTTTAAAAACTCAGTTTGTAATAATGAATTTATTTTGTGCTTGGTAATTTCCGTTAAACAGCAGAAATCATCACAGATGTAGCAAACAGCCATCCACCCTCTGAATCCTTCTAGTACATGAACCATCTACTAATAATTTCATAGAATCATAGAATGGTTTGGGTTGGAAGGGCAGGGGCACCTTACACTGGACCAGATTGCTCAAAGCCTTGTCCAGCCTGGCCATGAACACTTCCAGGGATGGGGCGCCCACAGCTTCTGTGGGCAAACTCTTCCAGAGACTCATCACCCTCATAGTGAAGAATTTTTTCGTGATGTCTAATCTAAATATCCCCTCTGTCAGTTTAAAGCCATTCCCCCTTGTCCTGTCACTACATGTCCTTGTCAAAAGTCCCTCTCCAGATTTCCTGTAGGCCCCTCTTCAGGTACTGGAAGGCTGTTCTAAGATCTCCTCAGAGCCTTCTCTTTTCCAGGCTGAAAAAACACAACTCTCTCAGATTGTCTTCATAGGGGAAGTGCTCCAGCCCTCTAGTCAGTTCTGCGGCCCTCCTCTGAACTTGCTCTAACAGCTCCATGTCCTGATCTACAAGTTCATGCTGCCAGCTGATGTTGGACTTCTCATTAACCAATATCCCCAAGTCCTTCTTGGGGCTACTCAAACCCCTACTCCTCAGGGTCACTCTCAATCCATCCTCCACCCAGCCTGTATTTGTGCTTGGGATTGCCACAACCCACTTGCACTTGACCTTTTTGAACTTCATGAGGTTTGCACTGCCCCACCTCTCAATCCTGTAGAAGTCTCTCCAGCATGTCAACTATACCACACAGCTTGGTGTTGTTGGCAAACTTGCTGAGGGTGCACTCTAACCTCACTCTCCATGTCACTGACTAAGATGTTAAACAGTACCGGTTCCAGTACAGACCCCAAAGGGACACTACTCAGCACTGATCTTCACTTAGACGTTGTGCCACTGACCACAACTCTTTGAGTGCAACCATCCAGCCAATTCCTTATCCACAGTTTGGTCCATCAGTTAAATCCATGACTCTCCAGTTTAGAGACAAGGATGTCATGTGGGACAGTGTCAAATACCTTTCAGGAGTCCAGTTAGGTGACGACAGTCATTCTTTCCTTATCCACCAATGCCCCATCATAGGTCACCAGATTTATTGTTTCCTTTAATTCTGAGAATTGCTGAGTCTCTGGTTCTCTGGAGTGTCAGTATGAGATACTATTCATAGCAAAGGAAAAATCCCAGAGTGGCATTATAGCTTGTCCTGGGTTGAGCTGTAATAGTTATTTTTCTCCTTTCTAGTATCTGGCGCAGTGCTGTGTTCTGGCATTAGTCTGAGAACAATGCTGAGAACACACCGATGCTTTAGTTGTTGCTCAGTAGCTCTTACCCTGATCAAGGACTTTTCAGTCTCCCATGCTCTGCCAGTAAGGAGGGGCATGGGAAGCCGTGAGGAAGCAGAGACAGGACACCTGACCCAAAGTAGCCAAAGTGGTATTCCATACCACAACACATCATGCCCAGTGTATGAACTGGGGGGGAGTTACCAAGAAGGCCCAGATCACTGCTCAGGTCTGGCTGGGTATCAGTCCATGGGTGATGAGCAGTTGTACTGTGCATCAACCTTGTTTATTGGATTTTTTTCTTTTTCCCTCTTCTTATTTAGTTTTATATTCTCTCCCTTTGTAATTTCCCTGATCATTATTATTATTGGTGGTGACAGTAGTGGTTTTGTATTGTACCTTAGTTACTGGACTGTTCTTATCTCAATCCATGAGATTTGCATTCTTTCAGGTTCCTTTCCCACCCCTCTGGGTGTGAAAGGGAAGAAGTTGGGGAGTTAGCGAGCGGCTGCGCAGTTCTGAGTTGCCAGCTGGGCTTAAAACATGACATAGCTACATGCCTTTAGTTTAGTATATCCATACTGGTACCTAATGTGAATTAACATTTAATCTCACTGTGGTTTTCTGACATTCTGATGTCATTGATATTACAGAAATATAAGGATTAATAGGGTAATTTATAGTGGATTGAACTATGGATACAATTTCCAAGTAATTCTGATGCTGAGTTTGAAAAAAAAACCAAAATTTTTCTTTTGAATTTGCCTTTAAGTAAATTTTAGAGGGTTTTTTTTAGTAATGTTCTAAATATTTGCATTTATAAAAAGAAATGGAATTGGTATCTGCACTGAATCTTTAAAAAATGTGTACAAATAGATTTCAGATAACTTTACCTAGTATAATTAATGCATTCAGAAATGTGTGTGTTCATAGTGGTTACAAATGTTACACTGATGACAGCTGTCAATGAACTTCTAAACCATATAGGTACAAAATAGGTCATAATCAGTTTTGAAAGCCCAGTGTAAGTGTTCAGGAAGTTGAATATTGTTAATGCTTGTTGCGGCATTATGTCCTGTAAAAACCTTGTTAAGTCAATTGGGCTGACATTCAAGTCAATTCACCCAATTAAAAATTTTCCTAACCCCTGTTTTCAAACTTCATGAATATGAATCATCGTGATTCATGAATATCAAACTTCATGAATATCAATCAGACTTTGAAGGTATCAGGAATAATTGGAAATAATATAGTATAGAATATATTGCTGAACTGAGAACATATCTACATAACCTATATTAAAAAAATAAGAAAGACATAACAACTGCTATTTTGCATGTTTCTTACTTTCAAACCTTTGAATTGCCTCAACCATTGTCCTTTCTGAAACTTCCTATTGACTGTTTTCAGGCTGGATGCCATGAAGTATTTGAAAGGAGATACTGAAGGCTGTTTTCTTTAACAGCTGTACAAATATTTTTTTCAGCAAGATATTTCTAGAATCAATCAAAAATAGTGAATATCCTGTGAGGGGCAGCCAAACCAACTTACTTTTTTGTCTATATTAGGATTTTAAAAGATGGAAAAAAACCAAAGTTTAGATAATTATAACTGACTTCAGATGCATCTAAATAATGTCTCTTTTTACTTTGGAAATCAAAATGCGTTAAAAAAGAGAAGGTTTATACTGTTGTTCATTTCACTGAACAGTAGATAGAATAAAGTCAAAACCAATGTCATCCAGATTTGAAAGAAAAAATGTATCCGTTAGCTAATATTTGACACCCAACACATTTCAGCTAGAAAGTGAGGTTTACTGAAAAATAAATTTTCAAAGGGATTTTGTTATTTTTCTCGCATTTCATTGCTTAGCATACAAAGCTGGACAGGCTTTAATATGTCATTTAATCTCTGTGAGGTACACACGGCTTTTTTACATTGTTTACTATGTGCTTTCAGTGAATCATCTCTCATTTCAGAAATTAGTAGAAATTTCACACTGTGAGAAATAATTGACAGTCTTCTAAAAATCTAAACAGCCATACAAACTAAAATATTAGGAAATCACATCAGGCTTCTCTAGAGCAAAGCACACTGTACCAACTAATACATTTGGCACCTGCATCATGACAAATTACTTCTGGTTCCATATATCATAATATTTCATAGCAATGCAACTTGTGTAAGAGTTTTTAGAAGATGTACTACAGTTAAGAATTATACCTAGGGCCTTTCTATTCTTCCTTTTCTTCTTCCTCATTTCTATCCTCAGTCAGCACCAAACACAGTTACTAAATTTGCTATGGAACAATAACCTGCAGAAAAATAATCCGTAACAGAGACCAGTGCTTTTTATCTTGATACAATGATTTGATACAATCCCGCATGACATCCATGTCTCTAAATTAGAGAGACATCAGTTTGATAGATGGACTGCTTGGTAGATAAAGAGCTGGCTTGATGACCACACACACAGAGTTGTGTTCAATCGTTCAATATCCAGCTGGAGACCAGTAACGAGTGGTGTCCCTCTGTCCCTCGGGGATCAGTGTTGGGACCGGTCTTGTTCAACATCTTTGTCAGTGACATGGACAGTGGGATTGAGTGCACCCTCACTTAGTTTGCCTATGACACCAAGCTGTGTGGTTCGGTTGATATGCTGGAGGGAAGGAATGCCATCCAGAGGGACCTTGACATGCTTGTGAGGTGGGCAGATGCCAACCTTATGAAGTTTAACATGCCAAGTGCAAGGTCCTACACCTGGGTTGTGGCAATCCTGGACATAGCTACAGGTTGAGTGGAAAAAAGATTCAGAGCAGCCCTGTGGAGAAGGACTTGAGGGTGTTGGTTGATAAGCAATATAACATGAGCCGGCTTCAGTGAGCACTTGCAGCCCAGAAAGCCAGCTGTATCCTGGGCTGCACTAAAAGGAGCATGAGCAGCAGGCCGAAGGAGGTGATTCTGACCCTCTACTTTGCTCTTGTGAGACCTCATTTGGAGTATTGTGTGCAGTTCTGGTGTTCTCAACATAAAAAGGACATGAAACTGTTGAAACAAGTCCAGAGGAGGACCACGAGGATGATCAGGGGACTGGAGCACCTCCCATATGAAGACAGGCTGAGAAAGTTGGTGCTGTTCAGCCTGGAGAAGAGAAGGCTGCATGGAAATCTCATAGCTGACTTCCAGTCTCTGAAGAGAGGCCTATAAGGTTGCTGCGAAGGGACTCTTCATTAGGGACTGTAGTCGTAGGACAAGGGGTTAAAACTTAACCAGGGGAAGTTTAGATTGGATATAAGAAAGAAATTCTTTACTGTGAGGGTGGTGAAGCGCTGGAACGGGTTGCTCAGGGATGTTGTGAATGCTCCATCCTTGGCAGTGTTCAGGGCCATGTTGGACAGAGCCTTGGGTGCCATGGTTTAGTGTGAGGTGTCCCTGCCCACAGCGCGGTGGTTGAAACTAGATGATCTTAAGGTCCTTTCCAACCCTAATTATTCTATGATTAAGTAGCAAATAAATCTGTCCTGGGTGCAGCAGTAGCAATCATTTTTTTTTTCCTTGGCAGCTAGTGCAGTGCTGTGTTTTTGACTTTTGGTCTGGGAACAGTGCTGATAACACCAATGTTTTTAGCTACTGCTTGGAATGTTTAGTCTGACCAAGGACTTTCTGAGCTTCATGCTCTGCCAGGGAGGAGGGGAAGCTGGGAGGAAGCAGAGACAGGACACCTGACCCAAGCTATTCTCTTTTCTTGTTATTTCCTTCGTCACTGTTATTATTGGTGGCAGCAGCAGTGGTTTGTGTTATATCTGAGTTACTGGGCTGTTCCTATCTCAACCCGTGGAAGTTACATTCTTTCGATTCTCCTCCCCATCCCTCTGGGAGTGGGGGGGAGGAAAGAACTGGGGGGGAGAGCGAGTGGGCTACGTGGTTTTCTGATTTACAACTGAGCTTAAACCATGTCAAGATTCTAAATATAAAATGAAATGTGGAAATGTTCCAAATAAGTTTAATTTTTAGCTTATCTATGTAATAATAAACATTAAAAAATTACTTTTGAGTTATAGCCACTTTTTAAAAAGAAAATGCTGTTGCATTTTTAAATACTTTTATTTCATCTTCATGTTAAAAGTAATTTTTTTAAAAAGAAAAATTGTTTATATTCATGGTTGGTTGTTACTTTGTAGGATAGGTGAATTTAAACTTAAGTTGCATAATAGGATCTCCAAGCAACAGAGGAAGAGTCTTAAGTTAGTTTTAGAATGCAAAATAATTATGTGTAAACTTCACAGATTTATTATTGTTAACATTTTATTTATTTATGAGTGTCTCTGCAGACCTTGTTAGCATAGTGTAAGCAACTATTGCATTTCATTTCACTTTCAGATATTCCTGTTGGAAACAACATTAAGATTAATTATGCAGGTCTAGTAACTCCATGATATACACTTTTTGAAATTTTTAAAAAATGAGAATCAGAATATTCATGAATCTTACAGAGGAAAGGATGTTTTGATGTCTGAAGCCTCAATCAATAGACATGTAAAAGGCATTGCAGAGTATCTTTGATTGCTGCTAGCTTTACTATTTCTATTCTATATTTATCGTTTTCACGATTCTTTAAGAAAAAAAAATCCAAAATGGAATGAGAAAATGTTTGTTACTTAAGAATTCAGTCATTGTTTTCTCATAAGCTTCTCCCTCTTTACATCCTTTTGGTCTATTTTTAATAGCTGGTTTTGATTCACCAATGCATGATCCATTTCTTACCTGCATTGACAACCCAGTTTGCTGAATAGAATACTGAAAAGCATTTCTAGTACCTATTAGATATTTTCATTGTGAAACAAACATTGTGCTAAAGGCTACTCTTTTAAAATCACTTCATCTTCAGAAACCAAGTTCAAAGTCATCTGGAAAGTGACCTCTCCACTAGCTGTGGTTCTCCAAGAGGGCTCCAGGGGTCCCAGGGCCCAGCACTGATGTTAAAGGCAGGTAAAGAAGGTGTTTAGTGTTTCTGTTTTATCTTCCTCAGGCGACCAAACTCATCAAATAATGGACCAATGCTTTCTTGAGTCCTCCTTTTGCTATTAACATACTTTAAAAAGCCTTGGAGTCATTTGCTCCTTCACTTGTAAAAGATGGTTCTGAAAGAGTGGCCAGCATTTATGGACCTTAATACTTTCAAAACCAAATTCCCAGGGGACCTTCCTAACTAGTTCCTTGAGCAGCCTAAATTCTGCTCTCCCCAAATCCAGTGTAGTAGCTCTGCTGACAGTTTTCTCATATCACCAAAGATTTTAAACTTAACTGTTTTAGGACTGCTGCAGCTAAGACAACCACCAGTCATTGCTTCACCAATGACACCATCTTTATTTACAACCAGCAGATCTAGAAGGGCACATTTCCTAGTCATCTCCCTTAGTATCGCTATCTAGAAAAGTTATCTTTAACATTCTTTAGGAATTTCGTGGACCTGTTGGTGTCTGCTGCATCATAGTTCCATTTGATGTCCAGAAGCTGAAGTCACTCATAAGGACAAGGCCAACTGATCTACAGATTTCCCTTAATACCTTATGAATAATACATCAGTGTTGTCATCCTGGCTGGGTGATCTAGAGTAGACTTCCACAAAACCATCTGCTTTATAAGCTTTCCTCCTAATCCTTACTCAGAAGCTCTCAACCACTTCATCCCCAACTGCAAGTGCTGTGCACTTCAGCCCCTCCTTTACATATGTAGCACTACCCCTCCATTTTGCCTGTTCTCCTGTCTCCTGAAGGGTATATAGCCTTCTATCACAGTACTCCAGTCTAGAATTCTTCCCAGCAAGTCTCACTTATGCCAATAATGTCATAGACAAAGTTTCTAGTTCCTAATATTTATTTCTCAAACTGTGTACATTAGTATGCAAACTTTTCAAAAACACTCCAGTGTACTTAGCACACTGTGGGGCAGAGTGAAAGCAGGCAATAGCATGTCATACCGCAAACATTGTTATGCCATTCCATAGCTTACCACTAGGATGCGAAATTTTATCCCTTTCCTCATTTGAACCGAGCTTAAAGTTCTTAATTGTACTTTCACATTATTTCGTGTAGTTTATTGTTGATTGGAACAAAATGAAAAATACTGATCAGTGCTATTTTGATTTTTTTTCCTTTATCCTTGCATCAGAGGTCCTGAAAAGATTCAGCAGAATCCTTCCCCTTTAGCAGCATGTATTAAAAACATTTATATGATATTCACAAGTATTAAAGAAAGAATCTTATTAAAAGCTAAAAACAAAGATAATGATTTTGCTTATCACCTTAAAGCTGATCTTCTCTCTTTTCTACAGTCAAAAAATCTAACTTTGATATTGACAGGATTTTATCCTCATTGGAGATTTCTCTTTTACCTTTATATGTTAAAATGAAGTCAAGAAACTACTGTGGTTTTGCTGGAAAAGAGCTAGTTAAAGTGTTTATAAGCCTAGAAGGTGAAGGGTCTCTGTGCAATGGAAAGGGATGACATTTCTGTCTCATGGATATAATGATTTAATTCTTTGACCTACTGTTGACAAAAGCTGGTGTATGGTGAACGCTTTTTGGGTCTGGCACATTGATTAAAATAAAACAACCCCCAAACAACTGTCTTGGCAAAAGCTAAAGAAAAGGTTGAATGTTTAACTTGTGTGAGATTTTTCTCCCCTTAGATGATCTATAATGTGACTTTGAAGGTTGACTTAACCAGATAAAATGTAAGGAAAGGAGGATCTCTTTGCTTACCTTTCCTGACTCAAAGAGGCCGTACAAAATAAAAAGATAAGAAAAATATTTTGAAAGGACTGTAATGTAAAAACAAGCAGCTGTTTTAGACATTGCACATGTGCACATTCAAAGACACATTAGAAAATCCATGCTGCAGTTCATTTTTGTGGCCCTGGAAGAGCTGTCAGAAGATTTAGATGTTAAAAGTAGAGTTAACTCTTTGCTTATTTGACCATTAAACTGTCTGCATGAACCTATGTTTTAAACTTATGATGGTCTAAAATCTTAGTGGTAAATGAAGTCTGAAGACCTATTAACCTGTTCAAGATGAGAACCAGAGGCTGGTTCAGCTTTGCTACTAACTGTACCAGGGCAAAGGAATGGATGATGAGAAGTGAGAAAACATCTGAATCTTCTCTTTACCTGGAAAAGTTATGCAGCATGAATAATTATCAGTGCTAAACTTGAATTAACAATGTGCCTTTACTGACATTGTCATGAGGCTAAGTTGATTTCACGTTTAACTATCAAACGTTTGCAATTTTCTTTCCATGGGTTTATACTTAATGCAAGTTATGAAATGGCATTTGTGTAGTTAGCTCAGTTCAATCCATTTGCTTTTGAAAATTGTGTAAAATTTTCACTTTCAGTTCATATCTCAATAATTTTAGTTGCATGTATAAATTGATGAAATTACACCTTGATTAAAAGTGTTACTGAAGACTTTGGGTTAGGGATTTTTTTGCTACTTTTCATCTTTAGATATAACGAAGACCACAAAAAAACACAGCAAAAAAAGCTTGCAATACAGCTGTGTTACCTACTGCTGTATCTGACTTTCTTAGTGGTATGTGTTAAGTTCTAGAATATAATTTGTTTGGTTTGCTATTTTAAAAAAACTACGCATAACATAGCTGTTAGAAACAAAGCCCAAATGTAAGAAAATATAACATATTCTTGCAATTAGGTTATTAATCAGAAAGCCTTAGCAAGACTATAAACACCAATATAAAGTAAAAATTGAAACAGTCAAATAAAAAGCAAGTACAATGATCTGTAAATATTCTGTGTGTATATAAAGATGGGAACAGATTATCAGTTCATAAGATTATTCAATGCATAAAATAAGATAGAATCATGATAAATAAATCAAGCTTACATTAAGAAAATCTGCATCAGCTTCTTTGTGTTCAGAAGCCTTTTTAATTCCTTTTTTAAAACATAGTTGCCATGTTTAGTTCCTTTTGTCATATTCATAAGTCCCTTTGGTCACAACATAGGTAGGCTACCATCTTAACCTGCAGCATGATCTGAAGCAGATTCTTCATGAAGTTCTTATTTTCATTAGCAGGACAAAGACTCAGATATCCCAACTGAATCCCACATAGTAGCATTTGCACAACACTGGTCTGCCAGCTGGATTGTATTCCTGGTTTAACCTATATAATCTCAAGTGGCTTCATTGTCTTCAGAAACTCAGCATCAATGTATATGAGGAAGATAGAGAAAGGAATCATCCCTTGTAATTATCCTAATTCTACTTTAGTCTATGACTATCTAATCATTTCTCGGTTTTGGATATTTTTTTTATACTCCTTCCTAAATGCCCTAAAGCACATTAAACTGACAGAAGACTCTGCTCACTATGAAGGAATATATATTGTTTTCTTTAGGAAATACCAGGAATGAAAGTAATGAGAGGCTCTATAAACAGCACAATTTACTTTTCAGTTAAATGCTCATTCTCCTGGCTTGACAAAACCTTGAGGGCTTTATGGGGGTTGTGGGATGAGTATGAAAAATATCATTCTTAGTAGTCATGGTGATCAGGGATTCATTTTCATGCGGCATGCACCACTTCTGAGTACTGAATGAAATCAACTCAGGGACCAAGAAAGCACAAAAACTTCTCTCTGTCTCATAATTGTTCAGTGTTTTTTGATACACATCCCATTTTCTGCTAAGATGTTCTCTCAAACTCAGCAGCAAAACTGTGCTATAAAACAACTATATACATTTCATGACCCTCGGAAACTTCCCGAGTAGAGGGACACATTTAGCTGTGCCTTAATTCACAAATTACAGGTCTGAGACTGTAGAGTGGCACTGATGTCACTCATTACAGATAGACAAACATCTATATCATAAAGATCTCTCCCCTGTAAAATATGAAACTGCCTGCTGGGAATAGTTAGTCCCTGACCCATACTAACCCTTGAGCTCTGCCTGGGAACTCTTTACATCAAAGCTTGGTATGGGCTAAAACTTGTTTAGGAACTGTTTTGGCAATTTAATAGTGATGACAATCAAGTTTCAGAGCCTGGAACATTCCCTGACACTAACTTACGACCACTGAAACTGACTTCAGGATTGTTGTCTATAACACTTAAGTTTTCCATGGACATTGGCTATATCTATGTAATCAAATTATCATTATCATTGTTATTATTATTATTATTGATAATAACAACAATAATAATAGTAATGTGTTGGACCTCAGTCTGGGAGCAGCTAAGTACAAACAAACTCTCTGATTTACAGAGTGGCTGTAACCAAGATCCCGTTTGGTGTTCATCACTGGCACATTATCTTCCCAGATGTACTCAGACACAAGAGATTTATTGAGCATCAGTCTATAACTGTTGGAGAGATTACTCAAGTAATTTAATACTTTCACTGATTTCTTATCAGTATAGGTGCCTATATTAGTAAACTAGAAAGTGCCAGGGAATAGTTCTGTACTATTCTTAATGGACAATTTAGATGTGGCCATTTTGTTTTGGAGGAGACAAAGGCCAAAGAAAGATCCTGGGCTTATTTTATTTGGTAGTGTAGATGAACCTGTTATGTCTAATGTCCATGTGGAAATGTCTTTAGGTGGTTAAAGATCAGATTTTCTTTCAGAATAAGGCTCAAGTACACCCAGCTGTGGCCCGACTCTGTTATTATCCTGCAGTTAACCTGCCTTAGCAGCAGCCTAGCTTAGAGGAGCAAGATCTTGATCACTGGAGCTTCAACTGAGCCCATGTGCTGAAGTAGTTCTTCTTGAGTTGCAAAGTGTCTTTGTTTGTACGGCCTAGAATTCAGAAGAGATTTTGCGTCAGCAACTAGGCTGCTACTATACCTGCTAGCTTCTCATTGCAGAGGAAGCTGAAAGGCTGTCTCTAACACACACATTTCAGTTCTGTGAGAAGGATTTGCCATTGTAATCACTAGCTTCTATTCGGAAGCTTAAAAATTTTCTTCATATGAATAAAGAATTTTGCCATTTTCAAGATAGGACTTTCTAGTTTTCAGCTCCCAGTAAGTTCAGAATTTCCTGAAATTCATTGTCTCTTTTAGGTAACAAAATCTTAGTGAAAATTTAAAACTTAGCTCCTCTAAGCTTCCAGTTCAGGGGAGGCCAAAAATGGTGCTCCAAGATAGCCTGGTGACAAGCACAAAACTCATAATTTAATCCATCCTTCCTCATGAGGAAAATCAGAAAAATTAGAGCATTTTGTTTAGGAATAGTACGGCAATTGTGCCATGCAGATTGAGTATTTTACCTCTACTCTAGTCTCTGTTAGCTTCATCCAGGAACCTCAAATAAGTAAAAGATAAACTCTTTTCTATATTGAAACAAGGCACATTAAGAGTATCTATGCTGTCTACATTGAAATACCCAATAAAACCAGTAATTTCTGTAGACATATTAACCTTTGTGATTTTAGTGATGACACTAATAGCACCTCCTCATTTTGAAAATGTGGCTTTCATTGAGTATTTTTAACCACCTGAATTAATGTAACATGTTAATTAAATAACAGAAGATTAATGTTCTTATTTCTCTGATGTCATTTTTTTCTCCTTCTTGCCTGGAGCGCTTCCTCACATGAAACACACCATAAACGTCTCTTCTGGAAAGTATTTGACAGTAAGTGCAAGTGCAGCAATAGAATGTCAGTGTTCTGTTCCTAAGTGTCAAATGCAGTCCTGCTTATTCAGGAGACAGCAAAGAGATGGGCTGTGAAAAAAAAAAAACAAACCAACAACCTGAATCTATGCAAATGTTCTTTACCTTTTAACTGTGTTTATCTTGCTTTATATTAATAGACTAGCCAACAAACAAATAGAAATTGCTATCTGTAAAAAGCATATAATTTTAGAATATAGCATAAATATATAAATAAAAAACTAACTACCACCTGAATTTCCTATCCTGAACACAGACTTTTTATTCATTATAATTTACTGCTTATTGCCATATGGAAAAATGTAGTTATTGTATTAGAAGAGCTTCAAGTGTTACGAGGTATACTCTAACAACCTCTGCTTTGCTTGAAAATAAGATTCAGTGATTTGACTTTGAGTTTCTTTTGATACTTTATGATGCTAAAGTAAATCAAACATTTGATTTGAAAAATAAGCAATTTTGAAACTTTTTGCATCTTTAACTAAAATGGACTAAAAGCTTTTAGAATATTCAGTCTTCCTAAAAATTTGACCCCAAAGCTACCATAAAAGGCCCTTAAAAGACTGTTCTGCTATCCGTATGGTTGATACAATAACTTAAGGCCCTGTTTGCACACTAGTCTATATTTCCACTTATTCCAGATCTGGTTTATTTCAGAGTGTAATCATACAAAAAGAGTAGCTCATATAAACAAGGCTGTCATTAAGTCCTAAAGTAATTGTCTCATGGCAAAAGATAAAACTGAAATGCATTACAGAATCAAGTAATAAAAGATGTAAAAACCATTTTTGCTTTGGTGACCAGTTCAGAAAATGTGTGAATTTTATAGTCGGGACAAAAATGTATTCATACTGAAACTTTGGATTTCTACCATGAGGCTGGAGAAACCTGTATGTAACATTATTATGGAATTATCTACTTGCACATACTCATATAATTTTCTTCAGGAAATTATATTTTTCTTCATTGTAAAAACTTTATAAGCATCCTAGATTAGTGACTCTTCTCATCTTCAGGGGTGAAATAGAAAGTTAGTTCTGTCATAGGTGAGTTTCTATACCTGTTCTTTTTACAGCACACCATTTTTACTATCTTTCTTCTTTCAATACTTAGTGCATTTTGCGGTTTAGATGAAAGCAAAACCCATAGCATATTTTTTTCTTTCTTTCTTCTATAATGAAAAAATATAGTTGATATCTGGACATAAATTTTCTCAGTGTGATTTGGGAGAGTTCCTGGGAAGTGTTTAGATAATAAAAATAACCTCCAGTTATAGGGGAAAAAGTTTAAATATCCTTCAGTTCTAAAGAAAGAGAATCTTTTAATGGAAATGCACTAACATCATAATTCTACCTTGTCAAGGTGAAAGTTTTGCTTCCTCTCTTACTCATACTTTTATATGAGTCCCATCTTGGTGGATTGTGCAACAGAAATTTGGAAGTATTAAAGTTGGATTCAAAAGGATACTGGTTATTGCATTCACCTTAATTTGCTTATTGTTCTACTGCATTTTTGAAAGTAAATGACTGGATTTTGTTTGCTTTGGTTTTTGGTAGGGTATTTTTTTTTCCCCTGAAAAGTAAGAAAATACTATCTTTTGTTTATGCTGCATACTTTGCAACATTCCTGTTCAGCTCTGTTAATCTATATTTTGATCCTTCCTTACAAGACAATGTTTTCCTTCTAGACAAAAATTCTAGTGTTATTTTCCTTTGTTACAGCTTTCTTTGTCATAAGATGTACCTCTGGCTATCTTATCGTTCTTCACTGATTTTTCCTTTCTGGCACTCTAGAAAGAGAATGAAACAGGGGATTAGTCAATGAATCCATCATCTACACAGAAAAACTGGCCAGGACTTCCATAAACATTCTGTATGGTCATTCACTCTCTTTTAGCTGCTACAAAAAGTTATTTAAGCCAAAATTCTGTTATCAGATGTTTGCACACAAAATCCACTGACTTTATGGGAGGTTAAAGCACAAATGAAAGAATGAACTTGGCTCATTTAACACAATATTTAGAACACTTCTGATGAAAATTAGCTGCTGAATATGCAGCAAACTTTGCAAAGTCTAACATCCCATCCATATTGTGTATTGCTTTACTGCCAAATCTTATTCTTTAACTAGAATGAAACTGCCAAAGTACCATCTGTAGATCTAAATATTTGGATAACTCTCAAGTACATTTTGGATTCAGTGTTGCCAACAGCAATGATCATTTTGACAAAATTGGCACTTAATTAATAAGTGTACTGGAACTGGAGCACAATTCCACAGATAAAGAGCAACACAGTTATAGTTAGACATTTTTCATACATTTTCTAAAACTGCATTCCACCACCAGTGCCAAAGTTTTCCACCTTGAAAGTTTTGCCAAGGGAATTTATCAAATCTACAGAATAGATAGGCTTTCCTAGGCAAAAATATTGCAATATTAATCTTAACTACAAAGTTATTTGTTCTTCAGAAAGGCAAAGTTTGTTGGAAGAGATATTTTATTGGACTAGATAATATGGTAGAAAAAGATATTTCACCCTCTGAAGGTCTTTCTTTAGGTATTTTGACCTTTCATTTGCTCTTGTCACTTTAGAATCATAGAATCAACTAGGTTGGAAAAGGCATTTAAGATAATCAAGTCCAACCATTACCCCATTGCGTAATAACATCAAGTCATTTAAAAGTACCTTACTTTATTTACATGCATATTTTATTTTCTTCTTTTAATCAAATTATTATGTTACTCTTTTAAAAAGAGAATATTATAATCTCAGGTCAGAAAATAAAAGTGACAAATGCTACAAGTTCAAACTCTGGCTCAAAAAATGATTGGTTTTTTATCTTCTACATCTCTACAGTTTATAATCTGCAGACATTTCAGTATGATCTGATTTGATGAGGCATATAGCTGTATATCTTATACCTTTTGGAAGCAACATAACCTTTTCTATTTGATCTAAACAAGTACTTTATAAAGTAAGTGTGTGTGGGGGGGCGGTTCTAGCTATTTCGTTCTATCTCACTGTTCTGCTAAATTGCTCTTGCAAGAAAAAGGATTTTATTTTCTAGTAGTAATAGTGCATAATAACCTGAATAATGTAAAATCAAATACCAAAAGGCAATAGCCAAGGAAACCATTTTGAAGTATATGATGGACAAAAAGGTGTTTGGAAGCTGTCATCATGGATTATGAAGGGGAAATCATGTCTAACCAACTTTATTGCCTTCTATAATGACATAACTGGTTCAGTAGATGAAGGAAAAGCCATGGATGTTGTTTACCTTAAATTTAGTAAAGCCTTTGACCTGGCTCCCATAACTTCCTCACTGACAAACTGATGAAGTATTTACTAGACATGAAGGCATTTTGGATAGTGAGACATATATGAAAGCCAGCTGCACTGAATATAAAAAAAATCTTTTTTATACTGAGGGTGATCAAACACTGGAACAGGTTGCCCAGAGAGGTTGTAGAGTCTTCATACTGGAGATATTTAAAATCTGACTGGGCACAACTTCAAGCAACCTGTTCTAGTTGCTCCTGCTTTCACAGCGGTATTGGATTAGACAATCTCCAGTCGTCCATTCCAACCTCAGCTATTCTGTGACTGGGTGAAGGATTTTTTTTCATAACTGGTCTACCTAGTCTTGAATATAGAAATTTCTACAGCAATTTTTATTTAGTTAGTCATACTAAGCTCTGAAAATTTCTTTTCTGCAATTGTTGAGCTAGCAAATTTGATCACAAGAATGCTGAAGAAAAGAAAATACAAAAGTATGTCTGAAATGCATTAACTTGGAGTGAATTTTGGCATACAGTTCCAAATTCTTCATTCTGCTGTAATGAATTTGATAATTACATTACATAGCCAGATTTTCATGATTATATATTGTGCAAAATTACTTCTCTTCTTCATATCTGGTCCCTGAGTATTTTTATTGAATCCTCTCACAGCTGAAACTGTCTATGTAGGTTATTTTCAGACAGATTCCAGGAGACATTAAAGTCTGACTTCCAGTACTCCTCTGCTGGGATGAATGATGGACTTCCTGCAATTCAATGTGAATTGAGCAGAAGCCATTTATTGCTTAACTAATGCAGCCTTATATTATGTTACTTATCTATTACAAATAGCCATGCACAATCTGATTGGTTGCATGTACCATTGACGCGCTGTGCACGAACACTTTTACAGGTACTGATTGGTTCTACACATTTGTGTCCCAGTTTCAGATTCCCAGCCTTTATGTCATAGTCCACCTAGTTTCGACTCCCAGCCGCAACATCTTCTTATTCAGCAGATACTTTCTCAAGCTGCTAAGGCCCATAATGTCCTTGAGCTCCTCCCAGGAAGCCTGCAACATTGTAGAATTCTGCCTCCCAAGTCTGGCTTACAATAAATCCATTGTTAAACAGATGCATATCCACACTTCTCATATTATTTTTGCTAATGAAAGGTGATACAGTGCTGTCTTTTTCAAGGTTTTTTTTTTTATTATTACGTTTTTCCCAAGTACATAAGAATTATCTTACCACCTCAATGTTTAGTCACCTCTGTAAAAAAAAGCAGATTCTCCCAAATGGCTCCAGGGAGGATAGACTGCTTAAAGTTGTGAGCCTACACGTTGTTTAGACTACTAGAATTACATTTACCAGAACTCTCATTTACTTCCACATATGATCTACAGTTGCCAGGCACTTTACCTGCTGAAGGAAATGCACATGACCTGTCTCCTCTACAAACTGTATGTTTTCTTATATTGCTGATACAGAGAAATTACTTCATTTCAAAGTGAATCTTCTGATGCTATATGGTCCTTGTGATCATTATAAAGAGGAAAAGGAACAGCTTTATAGTGTGAAAGCATGCAAAAATACTGTACATAAAGCGTGAGTTCAGTTACTATCTTTTTCAAATTAATTCAATGAAGGAATGATATTCATTTTCTCCTTTTACCACTGGCACAAAAATGTAAATGCAGTTAATTATGGCCTTCTAAATGCATTTATTAATCAGTTTTGTAGCAATATGTTATTTATACCCAGATGTATGCAAACGTTCAGGTTTGTTTCCCAGATTGGTTTCATGAAGTTACAGTAATCACACAAGATGAACAAAGCACTGATCTGTGCTCTGTTATGAATATACACAAACTTCCCACTAAAAAAGGAAACAAGTGGAAAAAACGCATACATATGAGTGTATAGACATATACAAATATATGAAATACCCAGTCAAGTTGTACTAAAATGATATCCAAGAGCTAGACCAATAATGCAATAGGAGTTTTATTTACATCTTCTGTGAAAATGTTATTTGTGGTATATCCTAAGGAATTTGTGAGGAACTGCAGAAGCAAGATCATCACAGAGCACATATGTAATGCATAAGTTAGGGTTTTCTTGCCACCTGCCAAAGCAGGTCTTCAGGGACTCTGCAATTTTCATAGAAGGCCCTGACTTCTTGGGGCATAGAAGAAGTGTACATACCTTATCTGCTCGACATTTAGTAAAAACTTTGTTATCAACATTATTTATTGAGTCTCTCAAGATGGGGTTACCTAAGTTCTGTGAGTATTTTTTCCATTAAATGACAGACACTGTATTTTTATCTTGAGTCTTGATGCAGTGGTGTCTTTTGATACCTTCATAATTGTTCCATGTTATTCTTCGTTGACTATTTCAGTAAGATTCCATACTCTCATAAAATATTTTAAAATAATGTCCTATATTAAAATAATGCACTATCACCACACACTCAATAGAATCATAAAATGGTTTGGGTTGGAAAGGACCTTATGATCATCTAGTTCCCACCTTTTTTGCCATGGTCAGGGACATGCCCACTAGACCAGGTTTATCAAGGCTCTGTACGACCTGGCCTTGAAAACCACCAGAGATGGAACATTCACAACATTCTGGAGCAGCCTGTTCCAGTGCCTCACCACTCTCACAGTAAATAATTTCTTCCTGATATCAAACCTAAGTCTTGCCTGTTTGAATCCATTGCCCCTTGTACTACCACTTCAGTCCCTGACTGCCCCTCTTCGGCATCCTTGTAAGCTCCCTTCATAAATTGGAAGGCTGCTATGAGGTCTCCACGCAGCTTTCTCCAGGCTGAACAGCCCCAATCTTCTTAGCCTGTATTTGTATGGGGGGTGCTCCAGCCCCTCTGTCTTCTGAACTTGCTCAAAGAGTTTCATGTCCCTCTTATGCTAAGAACACCAGAACTATACACAGTAGTCCAAGTGGGGTCTCACGAGAACAGAGTAGAAGGGCAGGATCACCTCCTTCGACCTGCTGGTCACACTCCTTTCGATGCAGCCCAGGATATGGCTCGCTTTCTGGGCTGTGAGCGCACACTGCCAGCTCATGTTCAATTTCTCATCAATCAACACCCTCAAGTCCTTCTCTGCAGGGCTACTCTCAATCTCTTCTTTGCCCAATCCGTAAATGTGCCTGAGATTGCCATGAACCAGGTGTAGGACCTTGCACTTGGCATGGTTAAACTTCATAAGGTTGGCATCTGCCCATCTCACAAGCATGTCAAGGTCCCTCTGGATGGCATTCCTTCCCTCCAGCATATCAACTGAACCACACAGCTTGGTGTC
>WYDI02024226.1:0-12520 GCA_009867235.2 Psittacus erithacus
ACAGGCAGGGACACCTTCCACTAGAGCAGCTTGCTCCAAGCCCCTGTGTCCAACCTGGCCTTGAACACTGCCAGGGAAGCCGCAGCTTCTCTGCTCTTGCTGTTTCTCTGCCTGCCCAGTCCGCTCCTCAGCTCAGACCCTCATGGGCTTGGGATCACCCAGCTTTCCATTCTGCAATGCTGCCTTCAGCAGACATTTTACAGCTAATGCTCTTTTTTGGTGATCACTCCACAGCAGAAGGACTTGTGCTACCAAGTGTTAGGGAAATACAGTTTCCTTATCCAACGATGCAAGGGCCAAGCTGCATAATTCAAATTTGACCCAATAAGTACAATTGTACTATGAGTGCATCTCATCTAATGCTCTGCCTTCCCCTTGGCTGCCTTTTGCAGGAATTCTACGGATATGTTGCTTTACTGGAAATAGAACAATGCTATCACAAGTATTCCAAGGTCTACCTGGAGAAGGCAAAGGGAAACAAGAGTGTCTCTTGTGGATTTGAGATGGAAAGGGCACGTACTGAGTCTTCAGTTCATTTCCTTTGGAGACAGGATTAGATTAGCAGTAGTTTGGGGTCATTCTCCCTAACAGCTGGCATTGGAAGATGGCCTCTAACTTTTCCCACTGATGAATTCCTTCTGTGTTCATAGCTGTATCGTCTTGGAGGTCTGTAGTTTGAACTATGTAGCTGGCACTTGTTTCTAAAGAAAGTATTCAGTCTGCCCATTGTCCAGGGCTGCCGGACTGTGGATTCCACCAGAGAAGCATTTCTGATCTCAAAGTTGAGTACATAGAGCAGCCTGTTCTGTTCCACCAGCTGCACAGGCAGCCAGGATGTTGCAGTCTTGAAGTGCAGCAAGTGAAGGAGCAGCCATTGTTTTCTCGAACCGAGGTGCTAAAGAAAGGGCCTGAGTTCCCCTTTGGTGCCTGAGCATGCAGAGTACAACCTTAGACACCAACATGAAGGATCTGCAGCAAGTTTTCTTGAGCCGGAGAGAAACAATCACGTCTGCTCCTAGCAGATCTCTGGATTGGCAGAAGTTTCAAAGCCCTCCATCGCCCCAAGTTACTGCTGAAAATGACTCACAGGCCTTTGTGCTACAATTATTACAGCTCCTGCTGCTCTTGTCTAGTCCTGCAGCCTTCAGAGTGACATACTCAGTATTTACAGGCTTTGAGTACAAAGCTCCCCATGAGGTACAGATGCCTGAAGCGGAAGAAATGCTGTAATCCCAACAGACCCCATGAGCGGTACTCTCAGCCTTGGCAAATAAAAAATAGTCATGTTTTCCCAGAAGCTGAAGGTTTCCAGAGATGTAAGGGTCCCAGTACAGTACGAGCACAAATTCCAGCTGAGGAACCTGCAGGAATCTGCCGACATCAAAAAAGGCCCCCAACCTGCTTCTCCTGGTGATGTTTCTCCAGGTGATAGTTGATGCTCCTCCCTTTTATAGTGATACAACCCACCTGACCATCAGCAGGGCAGTTAGGAAGGATCTGCCTAAAGCAGCATCTTTTGCTTGTTCCACCAATATATTCCCCCAGCAAATCCCAGCTGAAAGAAGCAACTGGTCTGCAGCCTCCATAAGCTTTTATGTCATTTCCCCAATGTGTTTGACTGGCAGAGATGAAGATCAAGCTGATGTTATTGCTCTGAATGCCTATGCCTGAAGTACCCGTAACCCATAAGTGGTATTACAGAGTCAGAGTACTTACGGATTTGTAGGACTTAGGATAAACATGGAACTGTAAGGCAAGATTGGTTTAGGCCCATTTTTTGTCAAGTCATCGACGTCTTTCTTCTCCTCTGTTTTACTTTCAAATTCAACGTTGTTCACTGAAATATGAATTTAAGGAAAGAGAAACCAGAGAGTTAAAAATGTATCTTCACACAGCAGGCTGCTTGCAACAGCTGGATATGCAAACAGTGCAGCTGGGAAAGCAAACAGCCTTTGAAGACTTTGATTAAATGTGATGAACAATCATTTGATTATTATCACCGCTATTTACTACGCTATGATATACACTGCAATTATCCTCCTTAACTGCTGCACTGATGAGCAATAGATCAGAAATGGCCAGGAAATGAAGATGCCCACTGCTGACAAACAAAGAAACCTTATACTTATTTCTACAAAAGCTGCCAAACTGGGGTTGGAAATCCCATTCCAAATATCATAAATTATTAGGGAGAGAGAAGCAGCTAGGAATCTTAGAGAGAAAAAAAGACAGTGAGTTTAACTGACTCCGTACACCCATTTCTTCTCCCATAGATCAGCATTCATAAGCATATTGGCTTTTGAATGTGTAGAAGAGCAAATTCTTAGATCAGCTTCAACAATTTTGGGGTTAAATGCTGAACTTCCCAGCATTAGGAAGACACTTGGAAGGGATTTCTTGGAATCCTTAGCCCTACGCCTGCATAGTGTACCCCAGTTTTGGCAGAGCTCCTCATGTATAAATGTGCCAAGCTCCGTCTCGCATGAGGTTTTTCATTACATGAACCCCTTCTAGATGTTAGTTCTGAATCTCACTTCCAAAGGTTAGAAATGCATTCTCTAGTTTCCATCATAAGTTTACTTGCTGTGGGTTTATAGGATAATTTGCTTAATTTCCAATATATGAACTGGAAAACAATTTTATGCTGCAAATTCTCTTGTTAGACAGATACTGACTTGTCTATTCATTCACAGGGCTTGGAATCCAGAAACCTCCACCCACTTGTAATGCGTTAGGTGCAGGGTTTTATTGCTTTCTGTTTTATTTTGCAACAAAATGACACTTCATTGTGCGTGAGTGACATGTTCAATAAACTCCTTATTGTATCTGAAGCCAGATACCAAGGAAATGGCCAGGAAAGAGAGAGGCTGATAAACTGTGATTGACAGAGACTCAATATTGCAATACAGTAAAATTATCACTTAAGAAAAAGAAGAAATAAGGATGGAAGTGGCAGATGGGGGGAAAGACCAGTCTTGTGTGGCTGACAACATGGTCAAAAAGCACATAGAGAAGCCACCAGCTTTTGGCTGTGCCCTTTGGAAAGCAGTGTCCTCACAGCCTGAAATCTAATGTGGATCTCTTGGATCTCACACTGCAACCCTCCTTGGCACCCCCAGATCTCAACACTTTCCAGGCTGTGCTTACACTGCCAAGGATGAGCCACAACCTGGTCAGAATGAGCTGGTTGCCAGGTGTTTGCAGTGCAGACCATGGGAACAGTGGTCTTGGACCATCTGTAAAACAGGGTAGATCCACACTGACAGACCCAATGCACAGAGCTCTGGAGAAGGACAGGTGAGGGTGAATCTGCTGAAACTGAGACACAGAGGACTGCAAGAAGCTCTAAAATTACATAGCCTGCAGGAACCCTAAGCAGCGAGGTCACCCAATGGATGCTGTGATAGCTGTGCCACCCCAAAAGACCTGCTGCTCTGCAGTGGACTCAGCTAAGAAGTATGAATTTGGTTTGTGGGCTTGAATCCAATGCCACTGCTTCCCATGTTCTTGTCTGAGGAGTCTGTGGCCCATCAGGCCTCTGGGGCACCAGAGGAACCTTAAAACAGCACTGCTGGAGCCGGAGCTTGCAGCATGGCAACAAAGGAAGGCAATAAAGCAGAGGACCTACTCCTGCCCTCACAAGGTCTGCTGCAGAAGTTGCTTATTTTGCTGCACAGCTCTCAGTTACTACATCTTATTGTCTTTCTTGCTCCTTCTCTTACGTAAAGACACATGGATGTGCTCTGGGTGAGCCATCTCCAGAGAACTTGATGTGGTCTTTTCCAGAGCCACCAGGTGACCCAGGAACCCCTTTTGGGTTCCTGCAGGCAGTATGAATTGTAGAGCCTGTATCAGCAACTTCTGCTATCCACCTTTTGCAAGGATGGTCAGGAGATCCCCATCACCCATCATGTGCTGATAGCTCCTTGGAAAGTCACCTCTTTCCTGGCAACTTCTTAGCAAAAAGCCAAGGCACTCACTTGGTATGACAGTGGTTTCCCCCGGCGGGGCAGTGATGGTGACAGGGATGTTCACAGTGGTGGTTTTGTCCAGCGGTGGCTGAATCATCCGTGTCACGTTCTTCTGGTTGTCAGCATCTTCTGGCTGCTCCGGCACCTTCTGCAGGTAGGTGCTGGGAAGGGTGTGCACAGGGACACTCACACTTCCGCTAGCCTCAATCTCACACTTGTTCTCCCTAAGGTAGAAAAACAGGTTTTATTGGATACGGCCCAAGAAGGAGTCAGAGAACACACACATCCTGGTGCTGTACCTCTTGCCAGGTCCTATAGATTATTTTCTCCATGGAAGACCTTTGCAGGAAAGTCACAGGCTGCAGGACAACCTACTGATAGCACAGTATGTGACCTGTTCCTCTGAGCCAACATTAAGAGGAACCATTCCACTGAGCGTCACTTTATTCAGTTCAATGAGACTCGGAACCAAGGTTCACAAGGAAGGACCAGATAGCACTTGCATGTAACAATGACATTAGCTTTCCAGCATCAGCTGGCTTCTGAATGAATTCTGACATTCTGCTGCTTAGTGTTCTCCTGAGACCTTATTTTAAATACGGTGACTCTCTTTCCCAGTCCTAAACCCCTCTGTAATGTTGCTTTATGCAGCTAAACAGCTTCTGCATTCCTCTGCAGCAGTATTTCTATTTCAGTGAGGAGGAAAGTGAGCTTGTGCACATGATCAAACTAAACAGTATGCAAAGTGTTTTGAAATCCATCTGAAAGGAGGATAATATAGACAGGAAAATTATTATTTCAGTGCCACTCACAGCTCTCCACGGTGACATGAATGCTATTCTAAAGGATCCCAGTGCAATTTCTTTTCCACCAGACTAATAAAGCTGAAAAGGCAATCTATCCTTCTTTATTAACTACTTTAAATGGTTCACGAGTACAATTTTTCTCACTTGACTTACATAAGAATTAAACCAAATGGGGTACATCGGTGTTCTTAATGAAAGAAGCCACGCTCTGTAACAATTGGCGATGCAGCTGACAGGCTCTTCATAAAATAGTAAGAAGAGAACCAAAGGACTATAAGCAAGACTGGATGCTATTTAAATATCTGTCCCACAGAAACTTCCTTGAAATTCTCTGCTCCATGTTATGTGCCCAAGAGGGTCTGATGGTATTTACATCAAGGATATTCCTTTACATAAACCTGAGCTATTCTACAGTCCATCATGGACCAAAAACACCTTTGGGAGCCCCTGGCATTACTGATTTAAGCAAAACAGATCTGCAGGTTGTGTTGGTAGCTGGTGTGGGTGCGAGAACAGCAGGGAACACCACGGGAAGGAGAATAAGTAATTCCCTGAATCGTGTCTGTGGTCTCCTGGCCCCTGTGTCCCAGGGACGAGTCCAATCACACAGCACTCACTTACTTCGGCTGATGATTCCGGTGCTCCTTCTCGCCAGCCTCCCCCTCCTTCTCCCCGTTCTCCTTCTCCACCGACTCATAGGTTGACAGTGCCCTGTTCCTGAACCTGTGCCGTCTGTGAGGCTCTTCTCCGTTCTCACCCTTGGATCCGGGCTCCCCTTCCCGGTTCCCAGACCTCGACCCTCCCCGGTGTCGGGAACGCCGCTCGCTCCTGGCCCCGTTGATTGTCCCATTGCCTTCCTTGCCTTGCCGGTCAGCAGAGTGCCGGTGAGGCCGGTGCCTGCGGTGCTCCTTCTCACCACCTTCTTCCACCGAACCCCGGCGATGGTGCCTCTTTCCCCCTTCCTGACCCCTGTTCCGATCACTTTTCCCTTCCTTAATTCCCCCTTCCACCTCCTTGCTGCGGCTCCGGTGCTGCCTGTGCCGCTCCTCCTTATTGTTGACACCAGGTTCCCCATTCTCATCCTTGGTCACATCACCCTTCTCTTGCTCTCCCAGTTTGTCCTTATCCCGATGCCGATGGTGTTTTCGTGGAGCTTCTGCCCCATCACCAGAGCTGACTTTGATCTGCTCCACCTCCTGCACATCCACAGGACTCAGCTTGCTGATGTTGTTCCTCCCTTCGCTCCTTGGCTCTACCACCAGTGGCCGATCCAAATGAGTCTTCATGTCCGGCCTGATGTGAAGGGTGGTGGCATAACGCACCCGCTCCTCTGGATCCAGCTCGTTGTACAGCGCCTCGCAGCTGGCTCGGAAATTGTGCATCCGGATCTGGCTGGTCCTCTGCTCCCAAACAGACTTGGATTTGGAGGAGTTCTGCTGCTTGCTGAGGAGGGGAGGAAGGTGGACAGTTAGTATCCAACTTTGAACTGATTCCCTAAAAACAAGAGGAATTTTTCAGCTGAGACGGGGGATTAGAGGGTTGAGCCAAAGAAATTATAGGAATGGAGAGAAAATGGCTGGCGGAAAACATGAGCAGGGAAAGCCAGCAGGATCATCAGTGTTAGTTTGCCCCCACACGCGTTAGGCATTATGGAACAAGCCCTCTGGAAAGAAGTTATCTTGGCTTCTAAAACAAGGCCATCCCCTTTGGAAGCGTCAGGTACAGCCTGAAGTGTTAAAGCCTCCGCACACGTCATATAGCACAGCCAGCGCTTTGACACAGCCTACAAGGCTTCCCACAATTAACAGCACCTCTGTCCCCACCTGGAAACATCTGGATGAGCAAATCCGCAGTGAAGAAGAGAAATTAGATTGGCAGGAAGAGCAAGGAGAAACAAAATCTGCCCCTGAGCTGTTCTGTGTACTGTGAAAAGACCCCAGGGATGGGGAGAGTCACACACAGGTGCAGATATGATGAGAGCACCTTTATCCCATGGAGAGACTAGCTCTATTTATGTCTGCCACCTGTTATACTGAAGATACCTCCATTGGCATTGCCTTAATGCTTTGATTCTTCAACACAGCTCTTGGTTTCTGACCACCACATGCAAATGGGTCACCTCCCTAAGCCAATACAAGCAAAGACTCCTAAAGACTGAAAGTCAAACTCTGCTTTTGCATGAACACAAAGTAAACCCACTGGCTTCCAGGATGGAGTTCTGCATTTAGCTGGATGGAGGCCCAGCACCCATTCTCTTCCTTAATGAAGCTTCCTCTAACAAAGACAGAAAATCATCCTCCTTCCACCAGCCTGCTCTGTTGTCTCCCTTTGCCACATATGAGTCTGAGCTCTACAGCCGGAGGGGCCGCGTGGGGCTCCAGCACTTAACACACACCCCACAAGGGAGGCAGACGCATTTTCCTGATGCACTTTGTGGCCTCCCCTGACAATAGGAGAAAGCAGCTCCTGCGCGTGCATGCGCTGATTTGGACTGTCAGGGTCTGTCACTGTGCACAGACCCTGGGGGAAGCAGCACTCATGTAGCACAGTGGGAGCTGTCAGAAGGGCTTCACATCTCAGAGCTCTGCTGCGGGATCGCCTCTTTACCAAAGGTGCTGCTGCCTGGCTCTGCTAAAGAGGCAAAAACCTACTTAACCACTCTCTGCAGACAGGAAGGGCACCCAGGCAGATGTGAAGGCATCTGATTTAAACCAGAAATCACAGACCCACAAGTCTACGTTCCCCATTCTCAAGAGGCACATTCTGGACTAATTTACCGGCAGCTGATAGCCCCTTTTACACCACAGCATAAGAACTGGTGCCAAAAATCACAGTTCTAGATGTAAATTATACCAAAAGGTACTGAGGACATAGCTTAGAGCCCCACGCACCCAGTATCACACATCAAAGGGAGAACAAGACCATCATTAGGGAAGAGCACTCCCCAAGCTGTCCTAGTGACCCCTGACACAAAACTGAACAGCCTCATCATAGCAGCAATAACTTGCAATTTCTTTTTGGTTCTACATTATGAAAGATTATCATGTTATCACTCAGCAGCAGATTTACTTGGGTTTAGAAGGAACTAATGAGGAAACATGCAAAGCCTCTGACTGCCCAGACCTGCTGCCCCATGCAAGGATTTCCCATGAAGGGCTGCATTTGCAGCCCTCCGTGGTCAGCAGAGATGGGCACAGAGAGTTGAAGCTGCCTTGGGTGGGCATCCCAGGATGTCCTGTGCATCCTCCAGGAGGCATGGGTCCTTGCTCTGCAGTGCTTCAGATCTAGCGCTGCTTAAACAAACTGGGCTGAAAAATGAGCCTTCTCTTTAGCACACAGGCTCAGAGAAACAAGACAGCTTAGGGACAGGTATGTGCATGTCCAAGTGCTGCCTTGGCACAAGCCACCAAGTGCATTTTGCTCTTAGAGAATATTTCTCACTTCATAAAGAAAGTCCTCAGGGTGGAGACCGGCTCCTGGTTTGTGCTTTGAGAGGCCAGAGTGAGCTGTCAACACTGGATCAATACCTAGGAATAACAAGTTAGAGCTAGGAAACTGTTCTGCTGACCAAAGCCTTCAGTTGATCTGCAAACCAAGAGCACAGAGAAGAGCACAACAGCCCACTCCCCGTACCCAGTGCTCTATTTCAATGGGACAGGCACCACGCAGGGGTGGGATGCAAAGTCCCAGCCTCCCTGCGGAGACTCTCTAAAGTAGAACACACAATAAGCCACCAGGCAACTTCCCTGGACACAACCTCTCCATAAGTGCCTGCACTGAGCCCATCAAAGCCAAAATATAAAAGAAAGTCTCCTAAATCAGCCTGGATGTGGTGAGGAGGAAGGTTGAGGATGCAAGGTTGGTACTCATCGCAGTGCGGAGGAGACACTCAGAATCTGCTAGCTCTGACACAAGATGTATCATTTCAGGATGGGTTTTAGCTGCGTTTCAGTTGTGCCAAGAACATAAATCAGCCTTTAAATTATATCTGAGGTGCTAAAGCTTCCACTCTACCTCGCTCATAGCGAACTGAAAGGTGCTGACAGGTACGTACACCACCGAGAAACTGGAGCAACCAAGTAACACTCATATTAGCAAAACCTATTTTGCCAAAATCCCGTTCTTAAAACAGACACTGACATTATAGATTCGAATTTCTCAGCATCTAGAAATGAGATGCATCCTTAACGTTGACACAAGTAGCAGAGGTGACTGCCAAAAGACTACAACACATAGCCACCCACTGCTTTGGCTACTGACAAGCTGAAAAGCAAGAGGTTCAGAAGTGAAGTCTTCATCCTTTCTGCTTTCTATGTGAAAAGACACCAAAAAAAGAAGCAAATCAGAAAATATCTGAAGCGCAGTAAAAACACTACCAGGAGAATGTGCAGCCTGCCTGTAAGCTCATTATCCTATTCAACCCAGTCAAGAACATCAGGAGCAAGTGACATTGCACATAAAGTCTGCTGCGGGAAATGAAAGTAAACCAATGGAGCAGGTTGGCCCCTCTGGGGACAGCGTTTCAGGGGTTTGGGAGCCAAAGCAGCAGCAAATGGAAGGAATGTGTTATCTCCTTGTCCAGCCTAATCTGGCTCTTGCTTTCTACACGTTCTCACCACAACTGGGCATGGCCATATGTGACAGCTTCTCCTCTCTTGTTGCTCTGCTGTAGCTCTTTGCAGAGAAGAGCTTTTGAAGTTATTTATGGCCCAACAGGATGTCACTTTGAAACAAAACCTGGTTTCATTACAACTGCCTATCTGTGAGGATAAAGTGTCTATGTACACAACACAAAGTATTGCAGAAGAGATGGAAAAACAGACAGGGCAAAATCATTTCCTCTGCTTCCTCTAGCGTTAGGTCCACATAATTACTGACCTTGCATGAACAGGAGCAGACGCAAACCGTCTCCAGTACAAGTATGATAAGCTGCAGCACAGCTAATCCACAACCTGATAAAAAATGAGCCTCTGTGATAACAAGTATTTTTTCCAGAAGAGAAAACTCTCTAATTATGAAGCCAACTCCTTATCTGAAATCCTGTTCACTGCTTGCTTCTTAAAATCCTTCTGAATCTATTGAGAGAACGGCAGCAATCACTTCTGATCTACAGACACAGTACAAAGATGAATGCTAATTTACATTATAATTACTTTCTATCCCTATTTTCTGTCTACTGAATATCTGGAACTCTTCAAAGGTTACTGGCCATATACTCAGTTTTCAGGTCCTGTAAGCTTGAAATGCTGTAGTAGATATTACTGCTAATGTACTTCTCTGAGTAGCTCCACTGCTTCTGCTTGGATTAAGAAGCCAGTAGTTACACAAATCCTGCCTGGGGCCATAAATAAAACCATACAATTCATGTGGAATGAAATAAAATTCATATTAATGAATCAGTGACTAATGTTGGTCTTAAAAAAACGCAACCAGTCACTGTGTAAATTGTTCAAAAAAGGAAAGCATATTTTTAGTCGTATTCTAATCTTAGGGTATTCCTTAATGAGTAAAGATGTTGTTATCATAACCTTTAAAAGCGCTGCTTCAGTTAATGGCACTTTGCTTCCCAGAACTGCTGGTTTAATCAGCTACATAAATGCAATCCTTCAAATTTTGCTTTAGTAAATAATGAAAGCTGACTCTGAACATCGTAATTTGATGTTAAAAATACCTACATTTCAGATTGTGGGCATGAAAGAATAATTTCTGATTACAGATGAAAGGGAGTTTCTTGATAAAACACAGTTTCAACAAAAAAATGCAATGCAAAAAAACCTTTCCTCTAAAATCATATTTTCTGTTCATAAACTGGGAGAAGCTCTTTCCATATTTCAATTTTCCATTTGGAAAATAGAATGTAGCATTTTAGTTTGGGTCAGGCATGCACGAAGCAGAATGGTTTATCTCTGTTTGGTTTGATAACACAGGTTTTTTCAGATGAACTCATCACTAGTGTCTAAATTTGCTTTGCCAGTGACCCCAGGAGTTGCTGCTTGGATGCTTTGGCACCTTCTCTTCTTTATGAGCTTCATGTCCCACCTGAGCTCTCCTGGGACATGTACTGCACTGTCTCACCATGCTGGTGCAATGGTGTGCATCAGAAGTACCACCACCAAGAACTGCTGCAGAAACCACTGCTCAGTCTCCTCCAATATTATCCTTGAATTTGGTTCTATATATACCAGAGTTTTTTATACTGAAATTTCTCAGAAAAAAAACCCATTTTCTTGCATAATATTTTTTCTTAATGTCTATTGTTACAAACTCTAGATTTTGAATGTGGTCTAAACCTAATAAAATGCTGGCTGTCTATCACACTCTTATGTTCACAAACTTGCTACTGAAATCTGAAATGCCTTTCAAAGAGATACCAACTTCTTTGATTGAGAAAGTTCACTAAATCATGGAACCCCAGCCTGGTTTGTGTTGGAAGGGACCTTAAAGCTCCTCCAGCTCCAACCCCTGCCACACACAGGGACACCTTCCACTAGAGCAGCTTGCTCCAAGCCCCTGGGTCCAACCTGGCCTTGAACCCTGCCAGGGATGGGGCAGCCACAGCTTCTCTGGGCACCCTGTGCCAGCGCCTCAGCACCCTCGCAGGGAAGAACTTCTTTGTCATATTTAACCTGAATCTACCCTCTTTCATCTTAGAGCCATGTAATATGCATCAAGATGCAACATTTTGATATTTTTTTCAGTGTTATCATCCTCAGATTGAATTTCCACTCCCTCTTCCTGCTCTTTTAGGCAATTTGGAGAAGTGCAGATGCAGGACATGCTGACCACAGGTCTCAACAGGAGAAAGAAGCTGAGATGCACACAGCTGAGTGCTGCTGAAGGTCCTTCAGGAGCTGCTGAGCGCATGTCATGCATAATACACTGCAAGCCCTCTGGCTGGGGTCTTTGGCCAATGCAGAGCCAGAAGGTATCGAAGGTATCATAACACAGCACAGGGAAGACCTAACACTTTGCTACCACTCCCATGAGGTGTCCATGGCCACCATCACCAAAGAGCAGCAGAAATCATGGTATGCTGCTGCTTAGAGTTTGAAGACAGCTGAGCCACTTGGTTTTGTACAGCTCTGAAGTGATGTGAAGCTATCCAAGCCGAAGCTTCCTGGTGCTTTGTTGTAGTAGCAGAAGCTTTACTGCTTTCAGCTTCAGTTTTTTCATAGCAGAGTAATTTCACCCAACCATAACTCACCATCCTGCTTGCTGCTCTCTATGCCTCTAATAAGAAAAATTTCCTAATGGTTCATAATAGGATATTACAAACTAACCCCAGATGTTTTATGCACGTTCTCATTTTAACAAAATGCCAGAAATTATCTGACTCAAGCTACATTGCTATCATTAGTCACAAGATCCCTTTTCAGACCTAGCAGCTTCCTTGATATTGCAGCTATGAACTGTGATCAAATAATTGAATCCTCAGCAGTAAATAACAGGCTCCTTAACAGAGAGAGTTACAAGTAAAACAAAAATATGAAACTTAAAAGCCACATCACTGTGGCCCAATTTAACATAAAGCACACCCAGGTTAAATATGTGGAACCATGATATTCTCCTAAAATCGAGTCAAATTACATTTACCTTGCGTTTTGCCTCTGAAGTGTTCAAGCCATGCTCTCCAGGAGACATTCTGACAAATCATAGAATCATATTGTAGACTGGTTTGTGTTGGAAGGGACCTTAAAGCTCCTCCAGCTCCAACCCCTGCCACGGGCAGGGACACCTTCCACT
>WYDI02024228.1:0-33008 GCA_009867235.2 Psittacus erithacus
ATCCATTTTCCCCTTCTTGAAAATGGGGGTTATATTTCCCTTTTTCCAGTCATTGGGAACTTCATCTGACTGCCATGCTTTTTCAAATATGATGGACAGTGGCTTAGCATCTTCATTTGCCAGCTCCTTCTGGACCCGTGGATGGATTTCATCAGGTTCAATGGACTCGTGCACGTTCAGGTTCTTAAGATGGTCTCGAACCAGCCCCTCTCCTACAGTGTTAAAATAGTTTTGAAGGTTACTTCTCTGTTCATTTCATCATAACCTTAAAGTCTGTGGTTTTGCTGTTTTAATATTCTTTTGTGCTTGGAAATGGGCTTCAGTTAGGATTTATTTGTGGGTGGGAGGATCTTAGTTAGTCTGTAGTGGATTTTTGCCCATTTGAATACAGTGAAAATAATTCACTGAGGTATTGCTGAATGCTCAGAGAAAAAGAGAAAAATGCAATTAAACCCTTTGAATATTTCCTCTCTTCTCACAAGGATATTGCCTTGAAAGCAAAGGTAAAATGATACAGTATGAAAAGCATCCCACCCAAACACAACAGTATCTAAACTGAGGGTCAGGAGTAGAAATGTGTATGAAGATCTATATTGTCTCTTTGTATATACATATATACACGTGTGTGTGTATTTGTAGTTGTATAATTCATGTGTCCACTTTCCCAATCTGGTTCCTTATCCTATGCCTTACATTTATTATTTATCACACACTATTATTTAAATGCCAATATGCACTATGTTATATATGGTGATCTCTGATGTCATGGTAGCAAATGAGTGGAGCAGCTACATTTAACATCATCTATTGTCTTAGATTGTGAAACTCCAAGGATATTCCTGAGCAGCGCTGTCTATCGTGTTTTGTTGTTAGCTTGGTGAGACATTGGGGTGTTGAAGCCGCCTTTGGGGTTAGATTTTATCATTGAGGAGACCTGCTCTGTTCTCCTTTCCATTTGGGAAGGAAGCAGAGCATGCCACAGCTGCAGCCTTTCAACCTGGGACTGCTGTGAGAAATGCCCGCAGTACGCAAAGGGATCGAGTGATAGGTTTTCTAAATTACATGCTTTGAGTCCAAGAGGCAGCAATCTCAGACAAATTATCAGACAAAATGCTTGACCAGTTGGCTCGTAGGCATCTCGTACCGAATGTTTATACAAAACCTGTCTTTTTTAATTATGTTTTTTTTTCTTTTGCCAAACATAGGCACTACTAGTTTGGTATTCTTACTGACAGGGCTCATATGTATTGCTGAGAATTTACCCACTCCCTATAATGGTACGAGCAACTGAAACAGGATTTCTTGCCATGTCTCCCTTTTGCTTAAGTCCCAGATAGGTATTAAACATAAACTCTAGCAGCAGTTGGACCAGTTTTTAGTTTTCATATTAACACTGAATAATAATGGGAGTTAGACTTAACTTGATGATGCCTGGATGAGCATTTTTGGCTTGAACAGTTGACTGTGATTTCTACAGTGACTGCTGGCGATAAACCCACCACCACTACCCCTGAAAAGAACCCAAACAAACAAGAAAATCGGGCCCTATTTGGGCCATTTTGGTCATAAGTTATTCAAAGGCCAGTTTGTGTTTCTCACTGTGGATTATGGGGAGTGAGCAGAACCGGGTGCTGCGATGTGATCTGTTCAAATGGATGGTGCAGGCTGGGGTACAGCTGGTTTAGTGTGTGGTATCCCTGCCCATGACAGGGGTTAGAACTGGATGCTCTTAAGGTCCTTTCCAACCCAAACCATTCTGTGAACAGCGTTTTGAAATGGGAGAGAAGAGCAATTTCCGAATTCTCTAAGCAAGGTTGGGGTTCCTGCTCAGTTTCTGACAAACTGCTAATGTTTGTCTGCGTTTAGATGACTTTGGTAGGTTTGCAGAGTTCACAGTACATTTTCCAGTCCTTTCGCAGCAACTGTCTGGATTTCTCTTCTTGCTTGATATGCAAATGTTGAGATGGATTTGTTGCCAACTGACAGAAAGCAAGAAAAATTATTTTAGGAGAAAGAAATCAAGCAAGAAAGCAGAGCCATCCATTATTTAAGTGACAGTGTTTCATGGCAGTTTTGTCTTGAAATAACCTCTCGGGTTTGTAAATTGTGCAGCACTGATTTTTCAGTAGCCAAAACTCTTTGTCACACAGTTAAAAGCCTTTGTGATACATGCATTGATATCTCGGTAACGGGAACAGATAGCTGGCAAATAGTATTAACCAGTAGCATGTTCCAGTGAGGGTAATGAATTGATATTTTGCTTTGGTAAATGCATGTTGGTATCCAAGCTATTTGGCAACCCTTTAGATTTGACCCGAGAAAATAACTAGAAGAGGATTTTTTGTGTGTTCCCACCTTTTGTATCCTAGAGTCATCTTTCCCATCCTGCCCTTCCACCCAGAAACATGGAATTGAGAGCTTATTCCCCACCAGTGCCAAGAAGTAAGTTTGTTGGCTCTGTCTCTTTCATTAGGATGACTATATAAAATGGACATTCTCCGTGAGGATCATTCTTTGAGCTGAAGTTACAGGATGTGCCAGTTTTTGAGGCTGCCAAGATGTTTCAGGAGAAGTTAAGAAGTGGCCATGTTGTACATTCAGTATTTTTTCTTTGCCATCTGCCTGCAAGAAGTACCTTTAAGTTAATTCAAATCAGGGAAGAAATTGCAGTAATTGTTTCCAAATGCCCCATTTTGTGCTGAATCAGTTGCTTTAAAGAAATCGTCTTTTACAAAAGATGTTTGGCTTCCCCCCTCTTTTTATTACCACACCAATATTTAATGGGTATTCTTAACATTAAACCAGAATTATTTCAAGTTAGGTTTAGTTTTTCATTAGGAGGCCATCAGAGAGCTAGTGCTATACACAAAATGTGCTGGTTCTCCCCAAGCTACTTGTATTAGGGAAGAGTTAGTATCTGAAAACTGCTTCAACATACCTACACGCAGCCATCTAAACACTGCTTTTGCCTGGGTTTTGAGGGAAAATGTCTGACTTTCAAAGCCACTTTTAGATAACAAAATAATTGCCTTAGGACTCCAGTTATTTTCTCTTCACAGATGAATTTCTTTTGCTATTCGCAGAGGAAACTTTTATATTGTTCATAACTCAGCTGTTTTGTGATCTGTGTGACTTCTTTTTCCACGGTCTTTTGGCTTATAGCAAGTTGCCCTCTGTGTTATTAGTGAACTCTCAGCGACAGTAATCTCTGTATCTGTTATGATATGGATGAGCCCTACAATAGCTCTCATAAAAGCTCTCGTAAACACTCACTATGTGAGTGTAAAGGGCTCCAGGCAAGAGCTTGTTTAAAAAGGGTGTTGTGTTTCTCATGTGCTGCTTTTCAGACTCTCAGTTCAGGAGTGGTTTACTGGAATTAAGTTTATTTTATATCTGCTATTAACAAAAAATTGCCATTGATTATTCTTTAAAAGTCCCTTGGAGAGGGATTTTTTACAAGGGCCTGTAGGGACAGGACAAAGAGGAATGGCTTTAACCTGATAGAGGGTAGATTTATATTAGGTATTAGGAAGAAATTCTTCCCTGTGAGGGTGCTGAGGCGCTGGCACAGGGTGCCCAGAGAGGCTGTAACTGCCCCATCCCTGGCAGTGTTCAAGGCCAGGTTGGACACAGGGGCTTGGAGCAAGCTACTCTAGTGGAAGGTGTCGCTGCCCATGGCAGGGGTTGGAACTGGGTGAGCTTTAAGGTCCCTTCCAACACAAACCAGTCTGGGATTTCGATAATTTAAGGTTGGAGGGGAGGAAAAAGCTGTGTTAGAGCCCTCAGTTACCTATAGACTCATAGAATAGTTAGGGTTGGAAAGGACCTTAAGATCATCCAGTTCTGACTCCCCTGCCATGGGCAGGGACACCTCACACCAGACCATGCCACCCAAGGCTCTGTCCAACCTGGCCTTGAATGCTGCCAGGGATGGATCATTCACAACTTCCCTGGGCAACCCATTCCAGTGCCTCACCACCTTCACAGTGAAGAACTTCCTCCTTATATCCAACATGAACTTCCACTGTTTAAGTTTGAACCCATTATCCCTTGTCCTGCCACTCCAGTCTCTAATGAATGTCTTACCACTACTGTCCCTATGATAATGATAATGCTGATGTACACTGGCACAGTCCTTACTCATCACTGTTCCCTATAAAACCAGCCTCCTTTTAATGGCTTATCGTAGACATTTCGTAGAAGAATGTGCTTGGACTTAGTTCTTGAGAAAAAGGAACTGAAACTATTGCTCTCTTGGCCTTTCCTGGAATCTGGATGTGGGAGCTGCCTCTCCTTGCTGTGCAATGCTGGAGCAGCACCAGAGTATTTACCCATGGAAAGTGATAATAAATAGTGTTTGTACTGCACATTCAGGTCTTGAGCAGGCACCGCTTTATACTGGCTTCAAGAAATATTATAATAATAAAATTTAGCTACCATGTTTGTTATATTTCATCATAGTGTTATGCAGAAGTATAAATAAAGAAGTAAGCACAGTGAAAAAAGGGGAGGAGATGGCTGTGAGGCAGAGCCCACGCTGGTACTGTTTGTACCCAGCACCTAAAATTACATCTGTGGCCTTAGTGGGGTTTCTAGGTACGTTCACCATTCAGAAAACAAATCAAATAACCTTTGCTGGTCAGTATCTCAGTGTTATTAAATCAATGATTCATGACTACACAACAAAAACCTATTGTTGTCTGTGGACAAGTGGGCTGCATTTTGGACCTAAAAAGGGAAATTAAATTCATGAATTAGTGATGATATCCACTTTTATGCTGTTTTTTCTCCTTTTCTTTGCCCTGATGCTGAGATTGTGTTATGAACATCTTACACAGATGCATCAGAAAGCACCTGGTGCTGCAGCTTAACAAAGTGAATATTTAATGTTCCACAACAACATGTGACTAAGGCAGGCAATGGAAAAATATAATCAGTCCGTTATTGGCAGAGATTATACAGACAAAATGCATTTCCTTCTTGCAGCGGGAAGGAAAAACGCCAGTGAGGATGATGAAGGCTTTCTTAATAAGATTTCTGTTTTCAAATATTCCACTTCAGACCTCTTAGTGAAATGAATGCGCAGAGCTAAGATCACTGTTGAATGAGATTACGCTCTCATCCATTTAATAATGATGCAGTTGTAGGTTTTGTCCCTACCTTCTCTTGTAACTTTAAATATTTAGTGCTGAGCAAATTTTGCTTGTGTTTAAATGGGTTTATTTAATATTTTTTTTCTCTAAATAAGCTTTAAATTTATGTAATCTGAATATCTCATAACAGGCTAAACATTTTTTTCTAGTCATCTTGTGACTTCAGTGTGTCTCTGCAGAGGCTACGGAGAGTGGAGCCTTTTTAGAACAGCCTATGAAAATTGAATTTAAAGAGAGCATTTTGCTTTAATTTGCTGGCTCAGTTTGTTTAAATAGGCAGTAATCTTGTATATTACCTGGTGAGACCTTGGACAGGGAGTACATTTGGGCTTCATTCTTGATGCTGTGGAATATAGCACTTATGATAATAACTGCTGGTAAACTGATATGTTCATGTATTTTTACTCGGAATGACTGATTTTGGGCTTATGTATTATTTGTGATTGATTGCAGGTTGCCTATTCCTTTTCTTTCTGGCTGGGCTATGGAAAGATAAATGACTCTTTTCTCTTTACTTCCTTACTCCCCTCTGTTCTCAGCCGCCTCCCCAAGAGATCAGCTCCAATCTCAGCGCTGTGTGACAGTTAGCAGTTGTGACAGGCTAGCCTATTTTTGGAAGTCTGTCCCCACTCTTTCCCTGCTGGAAAAGAAAAGCAAGTTATCTTTAAAGTTTAATCCATCTGGAAGAGAAGGAGAAAGCTTCATGAGGCACTCAGCGCTGGGCAGCAGTTCTGCTAATTATTTGTTCAGCTTGTGTCACGGGATGGGAGAGGTTTGCACTTTGCCTGGCATTGATCACCTGCCCTTAAGCTCTGCAAAAACCCTTCTGTTCTGTGCGGGAAAAGCAGCAGACTAAAATACAGCATGGAGCTGCATGGATGTTGTCCAGTCATGTCTTATATTTCACACGTTTCTGAGCGGCTTCTGCAAAACCAGAAATACTACTGCTTGTCTCCAAGGAACAGAAAGAGAAGTTCAGAATTCGGCAGTTCGGGTGGAAAGATATCCTTCTTTTTCCTCATTTATTTTGCCCCTTCTTTAGACTCTGCAGGCTCTGCAAGTAATAAAATGTATGTGTTAAACTGTACTTGCAGTGGGGTAACATCTGTAATGATGTTCTATGTGAAGAAGTAACTGCTGTGTGCTTAGTGATTACATCTCTTTTTTTGAGATGGTCTCCTAATCAAACTGCTGTATCTCTGTGCATTGGAAACCCAGCCTGAATAAGGCAGATGCAGTCCTGGAACTTTCTCAGGGTTATCAATTAAAGAATATGAAGCAAATATAAAGAATATGAAGCAAATGCTAATTTATGGTAAGGAAAGTATAGCAGTGTATGACAACAATTATGTTGTCAGTGGACAGTTTGTATTGTATCAAGAAAGCAAGAATTTCAAGGATGTGAAACTGAGACCAAAATGGCTTTTAAATCCTTGTTCCATGTTGGTGGTGTCCCTAAAGCTCAGGAGCATGCTGAACAGATCCCCCAAAGTGCTGTTGTTTTGTTTTCTTGTAGGTGGTTATTACTGGAACTTTAAAAATAGACTCTGCTGTCTGTCTTATCTATTCTTTTAATCTTGTTCTAGATGGTTCTCTTTATTTTGTTATATACGATGTGAATACCTCTGTGCCTACACTTTATATACCTGTCATTACTAGAATATCAGAACATCTTTCCCTGGAAAGTCAGTGCTGAGTCATCTTCAGAAGATGCTCGTCCTCCCCACCTCTTGCTATACAAGAAATTAAGTATTCAAAATGCCATTGATGTAAGTGCCACAAAAGAAGTGGGGAACAGGGCATCACTTAGGGCTGATCCTGTATTTTTGAGGAACTCTGTGGAAGCTGTGTCATTTCAGGCTTCTAACCCACAAGGCACAGATTTATAATGTTAGTTGGCTAATGAGACAAGTGCCATAAAAATCTCCCAAACAAAGTACCTCTGGAGGCAGGACTAATCACAATGCTCTGTTTACAGAGGTAACATTTCCTCAGTGTGGCTTTTCCTTTGTGTTCTTTTAAAGATCATGATAATTCTGTATGGCTGTTTCTGTCCTCTGCGCCAGTGGAAGCTCAAAATAAACATAGGCTTCTCTGGGTGGAATGGGTTGAATTGAAAGTGAGGCAGTACATCAGTTTACAGCTATGGCGAAATGTATATTGATTCGTCTACTACTTTTTCTTCTCCTTTCTTTCTCCCAAATAAATGCATATGTTACACATTTTAGTCCTTCAGGATTAAGACCTTCTTGAGGAATATAGCTCACTGGATGGTATTCTCACCTAATGGCTTTTTTGAATTATTGCTTTATAGTAACTTCACACTTCTCTCTCATCTCTGCCTTTCTTACCAGAAAGAGATGCCCATGAGTGTGCAAGTACACACGTCATGTTTATACTGTTTCATATCAACCAGTGGAATGCATGTGCACGCTGGATAAATTCAGACTGACATGGCCAGTGTACCAGCCCCACGTGTTTGCGCGTCTTTGTTGTGCACTGTACATGATTGGCGGCATAAACTACATGTGTAATTCTGTGGATTTTGGGGACATATTATCATACCAGTTAGATGGTCTGATAGAACAGAATTGTTCCATTGTGGCAGATAAAGAAATGGGAGAGGAGAAAAAGATTTTAGGGTAATTTTTGGTACATATAGAGTCATATAATCATAGAATGTTTTGGGTTGGAAGGAACCTTAAAGCTCACCCAGTTCCAGGCCCTGCCATGGGCAGGGACACCTTCCACTAGAGCAGGTTGCTCCAAGCCTTGTCCAGCCTGGCCTTGAACACTGCCAGGGATGGGGCAGCCACAGCTTCTCTGGGCACCCTGTGCCAGTGCCTCAGCACCCTCACAGGGAAGAGCTTCTTCCTTATATCCAGTCTAAATCTCCCCTGTTTAAGTTTGAACCTATTAGCCCTTGTCCTATCACTACCATCCTTGATGAACAGAAATGGATATATGTATGTGTGTGTGTTGGTATGTATATATTACCTGTTGTTTCCCATGGTAGATCTGTCTGGGGCATCTTCCTTTGGGTGTTGTATTCCTTCTGTGTGTTTTTGTGCATGAAGGGAAAATGCTTCCTTAATTCTACCCCTCATCTCATTTACAGCATGTAAGCATAATTAGGCCTGTAAATTGATGATTACTCTTTCATATCCATCACCTCTAGGATGCAGCATTCTTAAGGTACTTATTTAAGTACATGTGAACCAGCAAAGTAATGAATGAACTGTGCTTCTGGACTTTGTCTTTTCATATGCTAAGTAGTAATAGTTAATCAACATCGGTATGTGGTGCAACATCAGATAATCAGACCAAAAACATCCATCTGCTTCTCTTGAAGTGAATCATCGTTCCAGCATTCTTACTCGATATCTTCAGTAGGAGGAAAATGAAACAAACTTCTTTTAGCCTAAAAAGTGTTTGCTTTATCCCAAATGAATATTGAAGAGGAGGAGAAAAAGAAGTGAAGTGATACAGGAAAGTATTTTTGTAAGGCTGGATGATGTGTAGCATTATCTCTGTGTCCTTTGGATCAGTGTATCAGAAACAAATGTGTTTCTCCACACTCTGCTTTGCCTGGGCATGTGGGGAAATGTCTTCCCCTTGAAGTAGACTTAATTACTTGAAGTAGCTCTTAATTTGTACCTTGTGTGGTTGGCTCCAGTCATCTAAGCTTTCTAGTTCGTATACTTTATTTTTCTAGGGAAAATATTAATCAATTTAATGTAAATGTATTTCAGTTAATAGCTTTCTGTGCACCGTCATCAGAAAGTCATTCCTTCCCTTTTGGCTGTGTGTGTAGATTTTATCTTTTTATCTGCTTTCTCTCCCAACATGCGGTCACGCTGGTCCGAATTTCCTAAATCAGTTCTGTGGCCACAAAATGCCGTGACAAATTTCCACCCAGTCTAGATTTGGACACACAGAACAAATCCTGGGAGGTTGCTCTGAACTGTTTCCATGTTTAAGCTGTTGTCCTCCACTTACATGAAAACCATCGAGGCATAGGGTTTTACAGTCACTGATCTGCAGTTGCTGACGTTAAATGCTATTTGTACTGTGTTTTTTCCTGTGGTCACTGTTCTTTTTCATTTCTTGCGTAATTATTTAAGACAAATGATGAAAATTGTCCTCGTTCTGTGTTACAAAATGCCCAATTAAACCTATAAACTGCAAGAAGTCACAACAATTAACACTTTATATATAGTCATGTTGGTGTTGTGATAGCTGTAACAAAAATGTCACCTGGTTTTTAGCCTTTTTTGAGGGTGCTTGATTTTGTTCAGCATGAATTTGTGCTCCAAGGTTGCATTTGCCAGGTTGTAGCACAAGTGGTGTGAAAGGGGCACTTTGCTCAGCAGCTTCTGCTGTACCTAGTCCAGTTCTTACGCCTGACAGGGTTAATTGACAGCCAAATGGAGTGTCTCAAACACTCTCCTGTGTTGTTCCTGTTGTAGAAGTGTTAAGATTGTGCCTAAGGCATCAATAGTCAGTAAAAACTTTTCTGAGTAAATGATTATGAAGAACAGTCTTTTGTATGTCATTAAGACTGGAGAGAGGTTTTGTATCTAGTCAGGGTATGTCAGTAGACCCCACCTGGAGTACTGCATTCAGCTCTGGGGCACACAGCAAAAGAAGAACGTGGGCCTTTTGGAGCAAGTCCAGAGGAGGCCATGAAGGTCATCAGAAGGCTGGAACATCTATGGCATGGAGACAGGCTGAGAGAGTTGGGGATTTTCAGCCTGGAGAAGAGAAGGCTCTGGGGAGACCTTAGAGCAGCTCCCAGTGCCTAAAGGGGCCCACAAGAAAGCTGGAGAGGAGCTTTTTACAAGGGCAGATAGGGATAGGACAAGGGGAAATGGCTTTAAACTTAAAGAGGATAGATTTATATGAGATATATGGAAATATATATATATAAAAATACATAGAAGAAATATATATGAGACATACGGAAAACTCTTCCCTGTGAGGGTGCTGAGACGCTGGCACAGAGTGCCCAGAAAAGCTGTGGCTGCCCCATCCCTGGCAGTGTTCAAGGCCAGGTTGGACACGGGCTTGGAGCAACCTGGTCTGGTGGAAGGTATCCCTGTCCATGGCAGGGACTTGGAACTGGATGAGCTTTAAGGTTCCTTCCAACCCAAACCATTCTGTGATTCTATGATTCTGTGAAATAATGCATGTGCTGGTGTGGTCATAGGAGACCACAACCAGTTGGAATAAATGAGTAAAAGGGACTTGAGGAGTCTCCTGACACACTCACACAACCTTCAGAGGGAAGTTTGGGAAATGGTGGAAAAAACAGAAGCAAAGTAGAAGGAAAAAAGAGGCAAAGTGTTTGTGTAAGGATGTAAGTTTGAGTTGTATATTTTGTGTCCCATGCAAATAGATGTGTAATGTGTGTCTGCACTCAACTGTGGATGTGTAACTATCACTTGGAGTAAGTGAGAAAGTCTACCCAAGGCATCTGGCGGATGTCTTGTTTCCTCATCTCCTTCACACCTCTCTTGGTCTCCAGCAGTGTCTCCCATTGGGGTTCCTTCACTGTGTCTTGCCAGAACTAGTGCAGGTCTGTGCTCTCTCATTTCCACTACTTGGAGCCTGAATCAGAGAGTTCACAGTGCACTGGAAAATGCAGAGGAAATCTCGCTTATGCCAGCCTATGGTTAATTCCCTTTTTGGCCAAAGCTAGCTATTTCTATCCACAGGCACGTTAATCTGTTTTTTGTGTTAAACACTTACCAGTCCTTCTGTTCTTTTGTCTCATTTAGATATAATGCGTATTTTTTGCATTTTTTCCCCCAAATTCTACTATTTCAGGAGCTTTCCAGGGGCTGGTTATGCATATGATTGCAATTCTGCAAATCACAGAAATTCCAAAGCATGCAAATTGAAGTGTTTCCATATGGCCACTCGGCTTTAGCGATTTGGTAATCGATGTAAGAAGGGGTCTAGGTGGATTTTGTATTGCTTTTCTTCCTATATGAACTGCTCCTGTATACTGTTGTATGATTGTCCTCATCTCCATGACTGTCATCATCATGCTTTGCTCTGGCACTTATGCTGTTGTAAAATGCTTGTTTATAGATTTGGTTGTTATACTTGCTTCTCTTTGATTACTATCTTGCAAGCTGATCAGTGTCAAAGCACTTCCCTAATATTTATTATAATAAAAGGAAATAAATATCTGTGTAGTGGAATAAGAATATATGCATTAAGATTGTGAATTATGGTGGGGTGTCTGAGGTTGGTTGGTGTTTCTGGATTCTAGCATTTCATAAGGCTAGGAAGATGCTGACTGACAAAAATATGAAAGACATAAAAGAGCTGGTTCATGTAATTTTTCTTTACCTGGATTCCTGAGTAAAGAGACCTGTTTGCTGTTCACATCACTTTTTCACAAGGTAAACCAGAGTGCTTTATACTAACACGTCTAAAGCCCACTGTGTAAGCAGTGTATTTTTTATTTACCCCAGACCTGGGAGGAATACTCCATTTTTCTCTCCTATTGATTAAAGAGCTTCCATGTTTACATTCTACAAAACTCATCAAAACACAGGTGAAAACACAAGTTTCTAATAGCCAAATATCACAATGTTAATATGTTTTGTTCTCCTTCCCTACAGAGTAATGATAATGAAAACTAAAGTGACATTGACACACCTACATAGTAGTGTAGAGAGAGGGCTGCTATTTCAGTTAGCTGGAGTTACCTTATCAGATATAAGAAGAAAAAGTAAATACCTAATTTCATCCAATCACCTAGAAATGACCTTTATGCCACTCTTCAAAGCTTGCTCATAGCTCTTCTTTTCACATAGTCACATCTAATGACTTGTGTGGCAGAGTGTTTTTTCTTCTTCCTTAGGACCCTGGAAGCCAGGTCATCAAACAGAGCCAGGTAATGCCTGTTTATCACCATTATGGAATCATAGAATCGCAAAATGGGTTGGGTTGGAAGGGATCTTAAAGCTCACCCAGTTCCAACCCTCGCTATGGTCAGGGACACCTCCCACTAGAGCAGATTGCTCCAAGCCCCTGTGTCCAACCTGGCCTTGAACACTGCCAGGGATAGGGCAGTCACAGCTTCTCTGGGCACCCTGTGCCAGCGCCTCAGCACCCTCATAGTAAAGTACTTACTCCTCATATGTTATCTAAATCTGTTCTCATTCCCTTTAAAGTGTTTATAATCTTAAGGGTTTTATAACCTTACTGAAAGGAATGTTCTGGGATTGACGAAAGATGTGCTTTTTTGTTCCTTTTGATGCCGTTGCCTGTATTGCATCCATCATGACATCTTGCATTATGAACACTACTGGTATTCTTGCTGTGTTCCCAAGAAAGTATTGGTGTAAGAGAATAGAGCATTTATTTAAGTGAAAATTCATTAACATGATATGGGAGGTTTTTGTAGCAAAGGCAAAGCTGTAGAAGTTCACCAGTATTTGGATGTGAGGGCATGGCTAGTGACATCTGGCATTTTCTTCAGTCTTGGATCAGTCCTCTGACTCTTGGGCAATTTTCTCCCTGCATTGTTGTATCTGAATAATGGATTTTTTACCTCCAAAGTGGTGGTATTTGGTGATATTTTGCATGTCTTTTCTGCAAATCACTTGAGGGCATTAAGAACTGTAAGGCTGTGTGGTGTAACTGGTGCAGAATTGGGTTTGTGAAGTCTTTACTATTGGAGATTCTGTGCGAGACAATGATAGTGCAGGTTGACTTTTAGATCCTGGACTGATCATGAAGCACTAGCTTTTAGGGGAAAGCAGAACTGATGCATTAAGTATGGCATTATGGATTCCTCACATGGAAAGCCATAAGGCTGTTTTTTCTAGGAATATATCTTGGAGCAGAGTCTGTTTCTCATCACCGGTGTCCTTCATATCATGTACTTTTATTAGATATTCAAATAGCATGGGGAAGGATATCCCTACGCTGCTAATTTGGTCTCCGATCTTTCAAACAGTTTCTTATATCCTTATGTTTATTCATGTGAGTAGCTCATTTGACTAGTCTGGTTGCAGAATAAGAGATGCATTCTGAGTTTATTATGCAAAGTTAAGGAAGATAAGGAAAAGTATGCACATGTCATTGCAAGCTCATTTATTTCATAGTGTACTGCACAGAACACACCAGCATGTTCTACAACAAAATTTATCCTTGTGCTGCTGTTGGTACAGAGGAGTAAATAAAATACATTTGTTATAATAAGTCATACTAATATAGAATAAAATAGCGTAAGTATCTTGTTATAGTGTGGCTGCAGTGTAACCCAGGGCAATATGTGAATAAGTAACATTTATTATTAAGTGTAATTGTTATGCTGCTGTGAAAGTGACAAACATTTGACATGTTCAGTTAATAGGTTTAATTAAAATTCAAGATTAATTATGAAGATGAGTAACTCTCCTTCATTACCTTGTAGGAACAAAAGATACATTTGGAGAAAGAAAAGATGATTAACCCAGTAACATGTATCAGAAGAATTGCAAATGCTCCCTTCCCGGAGTAGAGATCATAAATATTAAATTCTGCCTCCCCCAGCAAAGAGAGAATGAGATTCAAAATAAATTGGGTTTGCAGAACTGCTGGGTTTCAAAAAGTGGTTTTAAAATAATCATAAGTACACCTGTCAAAGAGGTGAACTGTTGCTTCAAACCGATCAGGGATGATTAGAAGAGGAGAAGGTGTTGGAATCTTGCTTTACATTTCAGCATGTTATTGAAGTATAACTCAAATGTAAACCACTGAATGTGGAATTGGTTCTCTGGGTTTAAGTTTTGCATATTCATCCCATGGGCATGTAAAAAACTAGGAAGAGGGTGTTGAACAACTATCCTAATTTCTTCCACTGTTTCCAAGAAAGTGGCAACACCAGCTGATGCATTGTAATTTGGTATATTTATAGATCAATTTAGCAGCTTTTTCTATTAAATCTTGTCAGGCTCTATGATTTGTATGTTATTTGTTCAGCATGCCTGTAGCAGACATGACTGGGTAATTTGAAATATGAAATGTGTTAACCTCTGAGTTGAGCTAATGATGAAGTTGAATTAGGCTAATAACAGTTTAAAACAGCCGTATGTTTTCTTTCAACTTAATAGATTTACAATCTTAGATATGCTTTAGCCTCGTATAAAAATACAAAGTGTTATTTCTTTGTAAGTACAGCATGTTGCTCTGAAGGGTCACCTCCGGGTCTTCAACTTACAAGTAGGAGAAAAAGGGTTTTGGTTTTAATATGCTCTGAATTTCCAGTCTTTAAAAGATGTCTCCTTGTATTTCCTGTGTCAGTCATCAGTATTTAGCTTAGATTCTTAATCAGTTGCCAGATCTCACACACGGTTTGAAATGACTAGTATAGTTGTTTAATCTCTGCAGTCTTTTCTGTTGGATCCTTTGAATTACCTCAAAATAAGCTACGAGCACTGTAAGTCACACAATTCTGTGAATTTGATGTGAAAACAAGGCATTGCTATACCTGTCTGACAGAGAAACTCTTGCAACTCATCTGATGAGAGAAGAGTGTTGTGCCGGGATTCAACTCCTTACTATCAAACCTGACAAGCAAGTTGAGCTTTCCAGAACTGCCCTCACTTCTTGGGTGGCTGGTGTGTCCTTCTAGAATGTGCTGCAGTCAAACTATTGTAAATGTAGAATACTGCTGAGAGGTGCCTTTTTCAAAAATGGACTACTATATTTTGCTCATCAGTGACCTTCAATTTTCAGGAGTGACATTTGTGTCAGTGTCATGTCTTGAAGGTCGCAGCTTGTTTAATGATGTCTTATCATTGCTATTCCTTGTATATCAGTTTTCCCACTTGTGTATCCCAATTTCTTATTCCTGGAAGCCAGGTCATCAAAGGGAGCCAGCTAATGCCTGTTTATCACCATCATGGAATCATAGAATCACAGAATGGGTTAGGTTGGAAGGGACCTTAAAGCTTACCAGTTTGCATATGAACTCCTGGGGAAATCCAGACTGCAGGGTTCATTTAGATCTTGCTTCATCTGTGACAGTAAGTTTATGTCTGGCAATGTGGAATTATTGATGGAGCTGTGAGACTGGGAGGAGGCAAGGGGCAGATCTGATACGGACTTTTTTATTCTACTGGTTGAGATACTTTCATATCAGTTAGGAAGATCCTGCTGGTGACTCCTTGAATTGCTGTCATGAATATCCAGGTGTAGAAATCAAGCTTTTTGTGTCATTGCAAATAAACAGTAATGGCTAGAAAATTTAGAAAAGTTAGAAAATCCCTCCCCCTTGTTCTCTTTCCAATCATAAATTTATATACAAAATGAGCCTTCTTTTCATTGTCTTGATTAACAGCCAGTTTATTTTTTCATCATCATTAGCTCTTTAGGCAAATTTTTATATGTAAGTATAGATATACTTGCTGAGTTCAGGGTGTTTACCATCACCCAGAGTCTAAAGCACATGGCCATGAAGACTGGCTGTGATATGTGATATAGAGGCCATAGAACATAATTAAGTTCCCAGAGAAAATTCCTTTGTTAGCTGACTCATCTAATGCCTAGAGGTAACCCTTAAAATCATCCATATTTGTGCTGCGAAAACGGTGTTTGTCAAAATATTTCTTCTGAGGGGACATGGGTTTTTTATGCGGGCAAGATTACTGCTTGGATGCATTAGCGGAGAGCTGTGCTTTGCCATAGGCTGTGCAATAAACTTCAAGATCCTGACTGTCACAGCAGAGGTACCAATCGAGGGTGAATTCTGATTGCTTTTCAACACATGGCTGAGAGATCAGAATGGAAGAGCCCAGGAGAATCTTTGGAGTGGAGTGTATCAGTCATCCCACACATGCAAATGTATTTGCGTCTCACATAAAAATGTCCTGTGATATTAAGCAGTGACTACAACATATTTCTTGGGTAAGCCGTTGCCTGGTGGCATGTGGTAGATTTGAATGGAAAAAAGATGATCTGCAGCACAAATAAAACTGAAATGGAAATCCCTTTGTTGGGCACAGCTGTGCTGCAGATTGTTTAGATATCTTGTGTGTCATTGTCCTCGCTTCTTTCTGATGTGCAACATTTATGTCAGGGGCTAATAGTCCCTCAGCATCCTGTATCTGTTCAGGCCATCTCGAATGGTTTCTCAGCCTTTTTTGCCTGCACTGATTTGGAAATTTGCTCAGTGATAATGACTCTGCATTGGGATCCTTCAGCCAATATGGTAAATCTGATGGATTTTCTCTCTTATATTATGCCAAAAAACCCTTTCAGTTGTTTTCTTCAAAAACATAGGTTATAGCTTTGCATCATGGCAAGACACCAGTTTAAGAAAATGTCTTCCAACCTGTACAGGAGCACCTCATTAGCTTCATTGAGCCCTTCCCAATCCAGATGGTGAAAACATTCTTACGGAAGATTTATCACCTTCTGGAACCTTGGTAGAAACTGCCTTCTCACTGTCTTTCAATATGAGGCCAATCTTGGGGCCATTATTGCTACTCTTCTGTTTTACTTAAGGGTCTGAGGAAGAGCTTTAGATCCCTGTGTTAGCTTGTGTTGGTCTAACCAAAGTGATTACCTCTTCTAGGAAACTTGCCTACATCGAAGAAATTATTTACTCTTACGATTGAGAGGCCCAGGTGTTGTTGGGAGCCATCACCTGATGCTGGAGATTCAGTGGGAGAAAAAATAAGGCAAAATATGGAGATATCATCTGCAGATAATGTTTAATGTAATTTACTGTGTTTTGGGGAAGAAATAGAAAACTTGCATGTTTTCAAGCGTAGACAATTATAGGCTGAAGAGGGGAGATTGCAAGGTACTTGGCTAGAGACAAACATTTGTGTGGGATGACAAATGATTGCTTTTATGCATTGTTTTATTGTTGATACTTTTTGTGTTGTTAGCAGACACATTTAAACTCCGAGCACGTTTGGATCTTTTCTGAAGTGCCTTTAAACACAGAGCTGGGCTGCCTTTCAGTCTTTACAACAGATCGTCCAGAAAGTTGGGTACTCTGACAGTTGACATTGAGATATGCTTTTAGCTCGGAGGATTTCTTAGAATGTAGCACAAAGGAAGTTTTCAGTAAGGGAAGTAGCTCATCCCTTTTACTTCTGAAAAGTACCTAGTCTAGAGCAAACAAAAATAACTGTTGGTCTGTGCACTTCAGTCCCTCAAAAGGGGGTCCATAGAGATCTCTTCCGTATTAATTTTTCATTTGTCCATGGAAGACACTGCAAAAGGAAAGGTTTTATCCAATTTGGTTATTATATATTTTTCCTACTAAGATCTCATGTACTTCCCCAGGAAGGTTTGGCTCACAAGGAATCAGGTCATATCTCCCCTAAAGCAGTTAGTAGGGGATAGGAGAAGGTGGCAACTTCTCATATTTAGGCAAGGATATGAAGGCATGTTGAAAAGAAAGGGGGTTTTCCTTTATTGTTAGGGTGACCTGAAACATTCAGAACTGAGATGCCCTTCTGCCACTTTTGTTCTCTGTCTGGTTCCTATGGATATGATGCCATTTGCTAGATTTTCCTGCTGACCTTCTCAGTATATTCCCTATGTCTGAGCCGGTGGGATGTCACATCTAAGAAAGTCTCACCCTTAGCCTCCTTTATTTCCATCCAGCAGGTCTAAGGCCTTTATACAAATCAGAAATAGGTTCCCATAAGTTAATGAGTTAATAAACAAATGTTCTCATAGAGCACTTAAGTATGTCTTTGCTCTTCAGCTTTTTGGAGTCTAGAAAGAGTAACCATACCAAGATTTGGTTTAGATGAAACCGGAGCTCCTACCCTAACTCAGGATCTTTTATTTCTGACTGTGGCCAGTAGCATGAGTATTTTTTAGGGAATAAAATGTCAAGTCTAAAATAGCTCTTTCCCAAATGCATGCTTTTCTAGTTTTGGAAGATGGTATCTCAGGCGCTTTTTGAGCCAGAGGTTGTAGCTGCAGCTCTGTGTTTCTTAGGTCATGCTGAACTTTCTCTGATGGATTTATCTAATTAGTCTTTGAAGACACTTGCACTTTTCAGTGCGTATATTAGGAGTGAGTAAATTTTTATACATGGTTTATAGCAGCTTAAAGGACCTCCTACAATTGCCTACTTTTGTGTGTGTGTGTGTGTCTACCATAAATCCATTTCTAAGTGCATAAATCCAATTAATAGAGCTTTTATTTTATCTGTTGATGTTTTGGTAAACATCTCTGCATTGACATTTTTATCAACAGGTTTATATAACAAGCCATTGTTCCAGTTTCTAAGTACAACTGTCCTTTTTTAGCTGTGGGAGAAGGAAATACTTTTACTTTGCCAAACTTCATAAAATAAATCTACTAATAAAGATTTAAAGCTCTTTTAAAGCATGTAAAATTCAGGTATAAACTCATATATAATCAGATTATCCAGCCTCATTCTCTCATCTTCTTTTTCTTACTGAAGCTGGTGTCAAACCCTAGGATGTTTGGTTGCCTTTTGTGGAAAGGAAACGTATCTCTTCCACATAATTCTTTATAGAACATGTCCAAAAACTTTTACTGTTTATTCTGAACTAGATATCAAATATTTCTTGCTATTCTAATTGAATTGACTGGCCTCATTGTCCCTTTCTTTCCTTAAACTTAGCATCCTACTGTTTTCTCTACATTGTCTTCTGCTGTTAAAGAAATACGGTTTCTCTCACACTTGCCTCTTTTCTTTAAAAAGCTTTCGATCTGATTGTGGTTTTATTCCAGGGCTAATGAGATTTTTGTCAGATAGCATTCGGTCCTTGGGTTTTAGGATGGGGAAGTTTATCAGTTAAGGATGAATTTCATTACAGCCACGCTGGTATCCATTTCTGGGTTTTATGTGTTTCTTCTTTATCTTTTCCTCTTACTTCTGAAAAACTCATTCGTAATTTTTAAGGGGTAACAAATAAAGCTGTGCTGAATCTTTATGAATATCACTTGGGTTTTATTTCCAGCCTTTTTACCCTGAATTGGTGGGTGATCTTGTATCTACAGTGTTTTTCTTACCAGCCAGAAGGGAGTGATGGGCTTGCTTTAATATTTAATAGGATCTCTCCTCTGGAAGCCTTACAACTGTATGTTATTATTTCATGGTTTTCTTATCCTTCATGTTCTCTGTAGGGCACTTCCTTATTTAAGTTTTTTTTTTCTTTTTAATTTTACAGCAATGATCTTTATTTTACTGGTCTTGTCTTAGTCTTAGCTTTAAAAATGTATTCATCTCGAGCTTAGAGAGTGTACTTCCAATTCCTCCTGACTCCTTGATTCAGTTTTGGAGGTACCATTTCTGATCCCAGCTCATTGGGGACCTCCCTCCTGACAGAGGCTGGTTTATGTCTCTTGTCTTCTGCATATTCTGTTTCCCATTTGAAAAGCCATGTTTTATTTGGCAAATTCCATGTGGCATCCAAAGCTGTGATCCTCCCTGGGAATTTCTTTTGGAAAATAACACTTGTAATTGCTCCCTCCCGTAGAGTATCTGTTTCATAACCAGAGGATTAAAGGTAGGAGGTGAACAGAGGTTGGTGGGTTTGGGAGATATGAACATCTCCCCCTTGAAACTCCTGCACCAGGCAGTGACACTGCACGTTCCTGTCTCTTACGTTTTATTTCTCGTATAAGATTTGCAAGTTTAGCATGAAGGTGAATTCAGAAATTAAGGAATGTTTGGATGCTACCAACAGACGGTTGTAAAGGAGCGCTACCGGGGAGTGCGGCTTATAGATTTCAGAGTACCTGAACTTGCTTTTCAATTGCCAAGCCATTTTGCCAGTCTTCCTCAATATCAAAATATGTATCCTTATAAACCGCAAAGGAAGTAGTGAAAGTTATCCAGGTAATGATTTCTGCAAAGGAGAAAAATAGAGTTTTTTAAAAAACCCAGTTTTGTTCTTGTTACAAAACATTGGATTTTAGACTGTAAGATGTTGCTTCCACTTTTTTGATAAAAAGCAATTTGTCTGGAAATTCTTGAGCTTTTCCCATAATGAAAAGTCTTATAATGGAAAACCTAGCAGTAAGAGACACTCTGCAGTTTCACCTGTGGAAGACTGAGGGAGGATAACAGAGGAGGAATAAGAACAAAAATGAGGAAAAAATAAAGGCTGTGGGTTTGGTGGCTGAAAGAAGAGCAAAGGGCCATGATAAGAAATGAAATCCAAGATACAAGGCAAGGGTCAAGAGCTGAGAACGTGCTCGTGCTGTTGTTAGATGTGACATTTTGGGTAGAAGGGAAAGACTCCACAGGTAAAAGCTTATGTATATTGGGAGGAAAGGAAAGATGCTTCTAGAGTATCAGACTAGGAAGATAATTTTAGCAGCTGTGATTTGAACAGGCTGGCAAGGAAGAAAACATCTGGGAATTGGATGCCAGGTAGGAAGGAGTCACAGTAATTGAGGCAGGAGATGATGATCAGGGCAAGGATGAATGATTTAGCTGGGCTGGTAGGGAAAGCGTTTGATATTCAGTAAATTGCAAAGCAGGGAAGTGATGTGCCCTGCTGAGCATCCAGATGCTGCGCTGAGGGCAAAGTGAGCAGCAGAGCGGATGGCGGTATTGCAAGGCTGCTTGAGCACAGGGTTGGGAATGGCGTTCCCAGACCTGGGAAAAGGAGAGAGATGTTGGAGGGAAAAGAGCTCAGTCATTGCTAAGTATGTGATGTGTCCTCCTGGCTGTGAGGTCTGGGTGATGCACTGAAGACCGTGCAGCAGCGGTGGTGTTGAATCTGCACTTTAGCTGTAAGGCAGTTGCTGCTAGCTCATGAATGAGTGCACGTGTAGGCAAGGGAAGAAATGTGGAGGTGAGAATTTAATGCACACATGCACTTTGCTGGTGGGAGAGTGAAAAGAGAGAGATACTGGACAAGTGCTCAAAGGGGAGGTTAACTTTAACCTCTTAACAACTTACTTTAGCAATTTACAATTATGCTATCACCCTATACTGCAGCAAAGACAGAAGCTTTTTAGTGACATCTAATCCTGTTTACTCCAGTAGGTTTTTCAGCAGAGTAGCCGTATGCTGTGTTTTCAGCTGGAGGGAATGACATATGGTATTGTTTAATAACTGAATTTATTTTAGGGCATCATGTAACATAATTGCCCTGGAAGTACTGTACATACCACATAGCTGCCTCTGAGAATGAAGAACAGTGCTTGTTTCTTCCCTGCAACTGCGCTGCTGTGCTCGTAGATGAGCTGTGAACCTCAGCAAGTAAAATCAGTGATGTTAACTGATGGAAGTGATTCTGGAAGCACTTATATCTGGGGAGGCAAGAGATTTTTTTCCTGGCTTTCTCTCTGCTTTTCTTGTCAGCTTGTTGTCACCATTTGTGGGTCATCATGAGACCAAGTTAAGACACCTCCTAAGCGTCGCTGGCTGCAAATGCAGTAAACGTATCATGGCGTCATGGATGCCCAGGCACTTTTTATTCTTGGCTCCTCTTTGTCCATTAATACTTTTATTTGTGAAAATAGATGGGGGAAAAGTTAACATTTACTCCACTTGGCCTTCCTGTATCTATAGATCTTTCAGAGTGAGTTTTTACTTGGCCTCCTTTGCCCTGACATCCTCCGGGTTTTTTAGCAGGGCTGGCAATTAAGAGCAAACAGAAAGGTATTTGTAGAGCAGATTTGGGCAGCGCCTGTAGTGGCAGAAATGCTCTCCCAACATGGCTCATACCCACTGCTTTATCTGTCATTAAAAGACCTTGTGCATTGGGGAGATTCACTCCCAAAAGGAGTGAATATCTGAGAGCACTGGGACTCTTCCTTGTGTGACTCCCTGGTGATATTTGCTTGTTCCTGGGAAAAGAAACTTTTCTTCTAATTGGATTGTGCTAGTGCATTATTTATAAGTATAAATATATAAAAATCTTCATTCTGTCTATTCATAAGACCGATTGTGAGCCAGAAACAGCAGGATTGATATTCTGCCTTGGTTGGATGTATTTTTTTTATCATAATAGCAATTTTGTTGTCATATTGGTTTTCACTTTCATTAGTACAAGGCATTCTGATGTTTATTTTCCTTTTGAGCTATCTGAAATCAATTATAGTTTAATAAATGCAAATAGCTGCATAAAAACAACATTAGGATGGAGGGGGAAGAAAAATAAGAAATATTTAATACAGAAGTAAAGATTCTAGTTTCTCTTCTCCTGCTCCCACAGGATCCCAAAATTGGCATTCCCATTGCAGAGACTGCATTGTATATTGCCATGCAAGAAATTTCCCTGTGGAAGTGACCACAATGTGATCCTTCCTCACATTGCTCTGAGCCAAGCAGGGATGATATGCAGTCTGTCAAAGGGTTTCCTACCCTCTTGGATTTGTCCTGTATTTATTATAGTATACTGAAGTATTTATTATGTTGTATTCTCTATTATGAATGCTGTTAACTGCAGCAAATGACTTTATTCATAGCCTTCTACATCATGCTCAGTTTCATAGGTCCCTAAAAAGGTAAATCAGCTTCTTTAGGGACTGCATTGGAGCAAGTTATTTTGCTCCTACAGTTTGATGTTGGGTTTATCGAGCTTCCATTAGTTCTCATAGTACTCCTGGCTACTAGTTTTTCTAATTTAGAGGGACATTCCTAACTATATTTGTAACTGTAAAATAATTATTTCTGGGTAATGATTTGGCTCCATAATATGTTTTTCCACTTCTGAATTATGTCTGCAATTGCACTTACTTGGGAGGAAGACAGTCCTTTTGCTGAGCTCTCTCAGGAATTGTTTTTACCAGCAGATATTTCTGGAAGGAAAGCCAGAAAATCAAAGGCATCAGTCTCTATGTCCATTTTGAGCCCATTAGCCCTGTGTTACAATGGGTTATTTTAGCTTTTTGGCTGCTAAAAGAGGCAAATAAGAGGACAAGAGTAGCTGGCTCCTGCTGAGGAATCACCTCTTCTGTCCTTCCTTCCATTTCCTTCAAAAGAAAATGAGAAGGACAATATGAAAGATAGTGTCGATATATGTGAAGGTTTCATCAGCAATTCTCCTAGGCATGGCTGGCGGTCAGTAACTCACCATACACATTGTCAGTCTAGGGAGTGGAGTAACTAGGAACTGCTTGCAGTGACTCTGTGGATGAGGCTATACTGATCTGGGAGGAAAAGAGTTCAACCATGTGTAGGTGAGACTTGCCCTGGCTCGTACCTGCCTGCTCAGTTTTTTACACTGATTTAGTGTTTAAGGCTGTCAGAGCTCCTTTAGGAAGTTGAATCTCCAGCATCTTCCAGGAGAGATTCATTTGTGACCTCTTGGAAAGAGAAGACCATAAACTTAATTTCCAGACTCCCTGGTGGGGAGATTCATGGTCAAACACAAATGACTAGAGTTTCAGTAGGAGAAATGGATGCAATTATATATCCTGGGAAGTAGAAGAGGTCAGAGAAGAAGAAGATATAACGTTACCTGTCGGTTGTAATGTCTGTGAATCAGGGACAGACTCTCAAAGGAAACGTTCATAAATCTGAACTAGTTACCCTGCTCAGTTTATTTTAAGCCAAACTGATGGGTTGGTGGTTGGCGTTTTTGCATCATGAATAGCAGCAAAGACCCTTCTCTTCACTTGATATATGGGGACCTGAAATCTTACATCATCTTTGCAGAAATCATAGTTTCTGCTGCATAGTTTTCCACTGCTCTGCATGGCTACAGGAAAGTCATGGAAGAATAAAGTCTGTGCATATAATTCCTTGCTTCCTGAACTGTCTGGAGCTTGCATGTCAGGTTAACATCATATTGTACTGTTTGGTGATGCTACATTATGACAGGCTGCTATTTCCCTGTCCCTTTCTACTTAATAACACCTTAAAGCCCCTCAAAACCAGCCCACCATTTGGCATCAAAGAGGCTCAAAGAAGGATGATTGGATGAAAGGCATGTCACTGCTATAGATGGTATAAAAAAAGAAAATAATCAACAAATTTATTGCATTCAAAACAGGATTTTGATGTGAGTAGTTAAGGAGAAAGTAAATAATAACCTTGCATTCATTTGAGAGACTTCTCATTTGCTTGTATAAGCAGCAATGAAAAATTATATGTTTTTTTAATTATCTGGGCTAATATTGTGTGAAGGAGGATGCATTCAAACGGCAAGTGCAAGATTCATGTTGCTTGATGTAGATGTCTGTATCTAATCCTGTTGTATTAGGCTACCTTTTTACTGAAAGGATAGTAAGAAGCACTTGCCAGGTTTGAGTTGCTTGGCTTTTATAGTTGTCTGGGTCAGGATCCGAGAATACCTGTGTCTCCCATTGACCTTAAAGGGAGCACGGGGACATGTAAAACTGGTGAAACAGAGCTACATTTGCTCAGCTGAATTCTGCCTTAATTATTTCCTGTATTAAGGAACTAAGTTTTTTTCTAGCTGTTAGACTTATAGAATACAACCTTGGAACAGCTCCAAACACACAGCATGCTATAGTATGACATAATGATAAAACTTTTATAGTTACTAAGAAGTCAAGCAGGGTTTGTGGTAGCTACCAATTCAAATATTGCTTTACATCCCATTAACAGTCACTGGCACGTATGCCAGACCACAGCAATACTAATATATAAGTATTTAAATGTTGAAGGAAATATGGAAGCACTGTGATGTAAGCTATAAATGAGATGAGATTGGTAATGCAAAAAAGGCAATATCATTTGGAGAAACTTATTTAAATAGTTGCTTTGTAAATTAAACTAATTTGGAGAAGGTTTATTGTCACAGATGAAATTTCCCAATGGAATTTGCTTCTTTACTGTGAGTGGTGAGGCGCTGGAAGAGTCTGCCCAAAGATTGTTCCATTCCTGGCAGTGTTCAAGGCCAGGTTGGACAGGGCTTGGAGCAAACCACTCTAGTGGAAGGTGTCCCTGCCTGTGGCAAGCAGTTGGAACTGAATGATTTTAAGGTCCCTTCCAACCCAAACCATTCAACACTGTAATACTACCCAATGTATCTGTGGGCAGGATTTAAGGTACGTGCAGTTAGACTACCAAATACTTAAATATGAACAGGCCCTTGATCCACAATTTTGTGAGTAGCAATAGCAGAACACACATTGCTTTCAGTTACTGTTAAAACTGCACCATGTGGCACCTAACAGATATTTGAAGGATGCAGGTTAGGTTTATACGATCAGACCCAAAGCAGATGGGTTGTTTAATACACAAAATTGAGCGGAGGAAAAGATTACAAGTGTGTCTTGAAATGTGACAGCACAACTACTGTAGTTTGCCCAGGGAATATTAAAACAGTTAGTTGTTTGCTGAAAATGTGGAAGTAAATGAAACTGGCTGCTAAACTGCTGGTGTTTGTTTGCGTTTGTTTGCTCCCATGAAGTTTGATCTTTGGAGTTGTCCGTGTTAGTTGAGTAAACTGTGTCCCAGAAATTAGATGCCACTCAGAGAAAAAGAGGTAATTTACAAAGCAAATGAGGTCTCCTGAGCTGACGGGTCTGTAGGGCTTTTTCTAGAGCAGTACAAAAGGAAGCTGTATATGTGATATTAAATTTCTGTAAATTCAGTAACAACTTGGCTTTTGGCTCCTCTGTAATGCCTACTTTCCATTGTTACAACTTTGCTTTCCTGCATTGCATGTCATGCATTTTTATGTGATGCAAAGGAATGTAATTAAGAGCAAAAGGAATTTGAAAATGTTTCCTATTGGGAAAACTCTTTGGTTAAGGCTTGCTGTGCGGTAGGTCTTCTTGCAACAGTGGTGGTGCTTATCATCTTCATCGTCATCATAGAATGGTTTGGGTTGGAAAGGACCTTAAAGCTCATCCAGTTCCAGCCCCCTGCCACAGGCAGGGACACTTTCCACTAGAGCAGCTTGCTCCAGGCCCCATCCAGCCTGGCCTTGGACACTGCCAGGGATGGGGCAGCCACAGTTTCTTTGGGCATCCTGTGCCAGTGTTTTACCACCTTCATAGAAAAGAACCTGTATCTAATCTAACTTTACACTTGCAAGGAGATGTGGGGTTTAATAGTGGTTTTTTTCATGAAGTCCTAAGATTTTTTCTTCCCCTCAGGAGTTGGCATGTGTCTGAGTTTTACTGGGCTTAAAATTGCTCTCCCGTAAAAGTTCATGTGGTCAACAGCCCCTGCAATGTATACCAATTCTAAATTGTTCATGGTAACTAACGGCCTCCTTCCAGCAACCTAAAATAGCACTGCTTTTTCTGTCCTGAATCCTAGTGAGGATTTTGAAAAGTCAGCCACAAGGCATAGATATAAATTTGACAGTGAAAATCCCATTGGTATCTCAAGCTGTATAGCTTGAAGATAGGCTGTATTTCCATGTGTCTGTCTCTACCACATTGAAATAATTATAGCTTTAGTATTAGGAAATTGATATTTTTTACTTTAAAAGAGGAGAAAAATAAGGAGAAGACTGAAATACAGTATCTGATTTTTGAAAGTGTACTAATGTGGGAACAGCAATTAGAAAATGTGCATGGAAAATGGCAAAATTACTTATTTATTTTCTGAAACTTGTAATATTTTATTATTACAATTTTTACTAGCGCAGAACGTATAAAACTCTTTAATCGTGCTGACTAACTGGTGCATTCATTGCAAGCAATGGGAGGAAACAGGCGACTGTGTCCAGAAATAACCATCTGTGTAAAAGATGAAAGAAAATAACTGAATGAGCTGGGGAGGATTCAAGCAAACAAGGAGATGCTGTGGTTCACCACGATAGCCAGTGATCTCTAACACTTCAACAGCATTACCCTTGTGAAACCTTTGCGGGCATCACACTGGGGAAGTGCTTTAAAGAGCATAAAGTAACATAACTCTTCCAAGAGCCAATGGGCAGCTTAAGCAACAGCTTGGAGAAAATCTTGTTTCAAAATCAAACAGATGGGCGATGGATGTTCTCGCATGCCTGCTAGAGGTGAGCACAGCCATCCAGTGCAGAAAGAGAAAGGAAAAGACACAAAGGACAGACTGCGGGAGAGGGTGAGAGCAGAGAAATGTGGCACGCATAACATTTCTATACTGCTAATGCAAGGGCATGAAGTCAGAATTCATTAAAGCCTTTTTATAGGTACAGTAGCAACACCATATGGAATACTTCTGTCTGGCCACGGCCACACAATAGTCTTTGAAGAATGTCATGTGCATTCAATAGACTGAGACTGAAAATCTGTATGTGGATATACACACAGACCTAAATTTCTCTAGTAGCCAACTAATATCTAGTGCGTCCTCCTGCATCCTTCAGGGACCCCCCGCTCCCTCTGGGGCTCTGCATGGCCACAGCTCCTGCAGGGAATCCCTCCCCGCTGCAGCGTGGGGCCCTCCCTGGGCTGAGGGGATCCCTGCTCCAGGCCTGCAGCACCTCCTGCCCTCCTCCTCCTCCTCCTTCTTCAGGGTCCCGCTGCTGTTGCTCCCTCCTTGGCTTCCTCCTCCTCTGCCTTTGCTGCCTTTGGCCCTGCCTGGAACCTGTTTTCCCCCCTGAGGGGCTCAGCTGGGTCCTGCGCTGGGCATAAACATGTGATACAGGGGGACATGTAAAAGGTCCCAATTATATCCACATATTCCATAATGGGACCTTGCTGCTATGTCGCTAAATAAGGATGACACAAAATAGAGGACTTTCTACCCCCACCTTTACCTGTGGGAACATGGAGAATTTTACAACACAACATGGTCAGAATCCCCTTACACATACTTTATCTACAGAGGTATGAGTATGAGAGCTTCTAATCACTCTAATTGGAGGACATGCTACTGAGCAGCATACTTCTAAGCTACCAAATGGGTTTTCTTTCTGATTGTCCTGAATACTTTTTCAGTATGTATAGCAAGCTCCTTCAATAAAGATTGTTTGTTAGGTGAGAACAAGCAGGACACATTGCTGCTTTCTTATTAAGAGACCTCTGCAACTTCAAAAAATACATATATTTCACGTGCTGCTCCTTAATACAGCATGTAAGGCATGACCTGTGGGAAATAACCACTTCCATCCTCATCTCAAAACATCTCCTTTTCTAATACCCATTCCAGGGAGTCAAGAAGGAAAAGAAGGCTTTGTAGGTAGTCATTACACTGGCTCTGTTAGACGTGGTAGATTCCATTGGTGAATTAACCTCTTTAGTCTGAACAGAACTTAACAGTATGGAGGAGCAGTGTTGGGGGAAGACTCGTGGTCTAAATTTAATATCCCTAAACAGACAAAAACATCTGCCTAAGCAGCTATAAACTTAGGAATTGAAATAATCAAGACATCAGTGGTGGTTTTGTTACTGCCATTGTCAGTGTTGATAAATATCAAAATACTCTAATTCCACCAAACCGGGCAGTGTTTGCAGTTCTTCATCATGTGAAGCCCATTTCAAAGCATAAGAGAAAATAACAACGCTGATGCAAATCTTGGTGCAGATTGCAGATCTGGGGCTGAAACCATTTCCTTTTTCAGTTCAGCTAATTGATTTCCAGTTGCCTCTCATTTCACTGCACCCAAATGCTTATTTTCAAATCTGGAAGCAATTGCATTACTGACTCTATAAAACAGAAATATTTTTGCTTGTCTGGGTGATTATCTGAAGCATTTTTCTGGTATCAGTGCACTTAGAGGTGCTTTTAGAACACTGATAATTAGAGTTACCTGATTTGCATTACTCCTACAAAATGTAAACTTAAAAGTTTCCTGTTGGTTCCTACTCTACTCTTGTAGTCGTGTCACAAAATAAGTTCATCACTTGAAGCTTCCGTAAAGACAGGACAAATACCTTGATGTCAGAAATGTTCTAAGATTCAAACGAATTTCACATCAAGGAGAGATGCAGGTTTTGTTGGCTGTCTACACCCATATGGCAAGGCTCACATGTATGTCAGATGCAAGTGTTTGATGTGTACCTTTTAATTAGCTATCCTTGTCAGCCCAGAATAAGAATTAATAGATTAGTTATGCTACATGATGGATGTTTTTATTTCTTTCTTTAATGCTTGCATGCTGAGGAAGGCTTTTTCATTTGGAATAGAGATTTACCCCACTGTCTGTTTCCAGTTTGCATGTGTGAGGTTGTCAATGTCGATCCTTCATGACATGCTCCGTGCCATTGCACCTTTTCTCTGTGTATAAAATTCAAGAATTCATATTTGAACCAGCAAGTTACTGGCTCTATTTTTAGTCACATCAGGGAAGATAAAATACATCAGTTAAGCTTGATATATTTAATGTAGAAGCAGCATTGAGCACTAGTAACATCCAAGGTGGTATTAATCACAAAAATAAAGAACAGCACTAATACACTTTATGAGTTGAAGATTGTTAATGTTTCCCTGATGAAACTTTTACATTTTGTTTGCCTGATTTGTGATGCTCTCCTTTTTCATTTTAATATTCCAGTTTTCTCTTTTACTTGCCTACTTAGGGAATACCTGAGAAACACATTTTTGTTTATTTGAGCACTTAGAAGAATTAATGCTGCTTTATGCCTCTCAAAGATAATTATGTTTTACAATTAGCTACATTTTATTCTAGTTCTTCTGTCTAATTGTTTAGATGGCAGCAGCAAATCTAAAATGAAATAGTACAAACAAATACTTAAAGGTATGTTGCTGGACCTTATGCTAACAAAGAAGGATGGCCTGGTTGGAATCCAGGACAGCCTGGACTCCAGTGACCATAAAGTCATGAAGTTCAGTGTCATGTGAGGAAAAGCGGAGCAGTAAGCAAGATCACAACACTGGATTTCAGGAGAGCTAACTTTGGCCTCTTCAGAGATCTTCTTGGAAGAATGCTGTGGGAATGGGCCCCAGAGGAAAGAGGGGCCCAAGAGAGCTCATTTGTATTAAAAGGTCACTTCCCCCAGGCTCCAGAATGATGCATCACCGTGGGTGAGAGGTTGAGCAAAGCTGGCAGGAGACCTGCATGGATGAAAAAGGAACTGCTGTCAGAACACAAACACAATCAGGAGATATACAGGAGGCGGAAGCAGAGACAGGCCACTTGGGATGAATATAGGGATGTTGTCAGAGTATGCAGAAATGCAATGAGAGCCGAAGCCCATTTGGAATTGTATCTGGCTAAGGCTGTCAAGGACACAAAAGGGCTTCTTCAAATACATCAATATCAAGAGGAAAACTAGAGAAACTGTGGGCCCACTGCTGAACAGGGTAGGGATCCTCAGGACAGAAGACACAAAGAAGTCAGAGATACTGAATACTTTCTTTACTTCAGTCTTCAGTGGAAAAGGCCAGCCCCCAAGAATCCGTGCCATAAGAGACCCAGTTTAGAAGGTCCGGAGAAAGGAAGTCTTTCCCTTGGTTGAGGAGGACTGGATTAGAGGTCATTTAGACAAACTTGACATCCACAGGTCCATGGGCTCTTTTGGGATGCAGCACTCACAAGTGCTGAGGGAGGTGGTGAGCATCATTGCTAGGCCACTGTCAATAATCTTTGAAAGGTCATAGAATCATGGAATCATAGAATGTTTAGGATTGAAAAGGACCTTAAGATCATTCCATGGCAGTCCAGAGAGGTGCCTGAAGACTGTAAGAAAGCAAATAACAACCCAGTCTTCAAAGAGCACAAGGAGAACCCTGGGAACTACACGCCAGTCAGCCCCACTTCAGTCCCTGGAAATGGAATGGAATGGATCATCCTAGAGGCCATCTCTAAGCACATGAAAGACAAGAAGTTGATCAGGAGTAGGCAGCATGGATTTGACAAAGAGAAATCATGCTTAACCAGCCTGATGGCCTTCTGTGAAGGGACAGGTGGATGAGTAGGTGAGGGAAGAGCAGTGAACGTTGTCTACTTGGGTTTCAGAAGGGCTTTTGAAACCGTCTCCCATGACACCTTCATAGGCCGGCTCAGGAAGTGCAGGCTGGATGAGTGGACAGCGAGGTGGATGGAAAACTGACTGAATGGCTGGTTTCAGAGGGTTATGATGTGGCTGGAGATATGTAACTAGCTGTGTCCCCCAAGGGCCAGTACTAGGTCCAGTGTTTCTCTTACTCATCAGTGACGTGGACGAAGGGGCAGAGTGCCTCCTCAGCAAGTTTGCTGATGATACAGAACTAGGATGAGTGACTGATACTCCAGGGTGCTGTACTGGTATTTAGAGAGTCTAGGCAGGCTGGAGAGATGTGGACAGAGGAACCTTTTGAAGTTCAACAAATGCAAGTGCAGCACCTGCAGAGGAATAACCCCATGCACCACTACAAGCTGGGGGATGACCTGATGGAAGGTAGCTCTGTGGAGGACCTGAGGATGCTGGTGGACAAGTTATCCATAAGCCAGCAGTATGCCCTTGTGGCCAAGAATGCCAATGGTGTCCTGGGCTGTATTAGGAAGAGCATTGGCAGTAGGTTAAGGGAGTTAATCCTCCCTCTCTACTCAGCCCTCCTGGGGCCTCACCTCAAGATTATGAGGCCAAACTCTTCTCAGTGGTGCCAGGTGGTAAGACAAGGGGGAGTGGTCATAAACTGAAACACAACCAGTTCCACCTGAACATGAGGACGAACTTTACTGTGAAGGTGATTGAGCATTGCAGTAGGTTGCCCAGAGAGGTTGTGGGGTCTCCTTTCCTGGAGATATTCAAGAGCCACCTGGACACAATCCTGAGTAATGTGCTCTGGGTGACCCTGCTTGAGCAGGGACGTTGGACTGGCTAACCTCGGGTGGTCCCTTCTGACCTCAGCCAGTCTGATTCTGTGGTTCCTGTTCTCTGAGCTGGCCTATGTTCCTTACAAATAAGCCTGTGGGAAAATATTGACCAGCAAAATTTCATTGTTCAAAGGCAGCACACGTAATGCACACATTAAATTCAGTCATTTTCCAGTTAACTTATGTAACAGCAATATGGAAATCTTGATGAAAACTGAATATGGTAATCCAAATATAGAGATGTATTTTATATATTCCTTTTGCACATTTTCAGTTGTAAGTTATTTTTATGTTTTCTTTTTTTGTAAAGTAATACTTTTATACTGAAGATTTTAAGATGTTATGTTAAAGCTATACAGGTTCCCAACATATGGACAGACTTTGATGTACGTACATCTTTAGAGCATCTTGGCTACACCAATCCTGTTGTTAGAAAGAGCTATAGTTCTGAAAAACTGAATGAAATTCGGGAATGCTCAGATGAGTAGAAAAATTTATTAGAAGGACTGGCGGGGAGCTCAGCGTGTTTAAGAAGACAAGGTTATGACGTTGGTTGCAATCTATGTATATGCTTTTGAGGAAGGAGAAAGTGGTGATGGCAAAGAAAGATCCCGCGGCTGGAAACTGAAGCTAGGTACGTTCAGACTTGTATCTGGTAGCTTTTCTGTATAGGAAGATCAACTCACTAATCACAGGAGCACTCACAGGAGGGGTGTTGGATTTACCATTGCTCAGCACCTGATTGGTGTTTTCCCAGAAGTCATTCCAGTGTGAACACAGATGAGTTGGAGGAGACTGGTTGTGTGTGTCATAGAGGTCACTCTGCAAGTTCTGAGAAAAGCTGTTTTCTCTCTCTCGTTATGGCTAATGTGGGTGGACTTGTTAGAGATGGTGCAACCTATAGAATTGACAGTGTGACCTGTGGATGATCTGGTGTCAGGTCTCCTCAGGGGTGTGATGATCTCTGAACTTAAATGGTTTGCTAATATTCTGAATGCCCTAATTCTTTTATGTGTAATAGGCAGACTGACAAGAACAGTCACTGCCTACATCATACGAAGATGAAGTTCAGTTAGAGGCATGAAATCACAGAATCTTAGAATAGTTAGGGTTGGAAAGGACCTTAAGGTCACTCAGTTCCAGCCCCTCTGCCATGGGCAGGGACACCTCACACTAAACCATGTCACCCAAGGCTCTGTCCAACCTGGCCTTGAACACCAACAGG
>WYDI02024231.1:0-53011 GCA_009867235.2 Psittacus erithacus
GCTGAAAGTTAGAAACACAGTGCTGCACCAGCCACTAAGAAGGAGAAAAAATGACTGCTACTGCTGAACCCATAACACTGAGGAAGGTAAAAAGTCTGTATAAAGGTTATCAGCATTTACATTTAAACCAGTAATATAGCACTATATAAGCCACTGTAAGTTGGCCTTGCTTTGAGCAGGGAGTTGGACCAGAGGATCTTAAGGGCTCCTTTCCAAACTAAACCATTCTATGTGAGAAGTATTTTAACTAAGTATTCCCTTGTCCAGAAGCCTTGGTTACTTGAAAGCACAACTTCTCATGGGAAGCTCTTGATTTTGGTGCTGGAAATAGGGAGAGGGGGAACAGAGTTGACCAAAAGCACAGGTATTTGCATTAATTACCTGACGTGTGGTGACACAAGTTAAGGTCCAAGCTTTGATCCTGAAAACAAGTGAACCACTCTCTTAATCTTACTGTATTTTTAATTGATTGTGAAGGGTCTGCTTTATTTTGTTGTGTAATAAAACAAATTATGGAATATCAGAAAATGCTGATAATCTTAGTTTCTTGTCACTCATATTCAACTGGATCTAGTTAGAGGAAAACATTAGATCTCATATAGTCCTATTGTTTCCTTTCCTCTTCTCTTCTTTTCTGGTGAATTGTTTAATGATATTTCTGGGAAATTATGTCATTCTAATTAGGTAAGTCTATTAGTTACTTCAACATGCGTTCTTAAGATATACGTATGTACCTATTGTTTCACAGCAATTTTAGAAGATTTGTTCTTATGAGTCACCCAAAGCTGGACTGAGGGGGAGGTGCTCCAAAGAGCATTTAAAAAATGTAGTAGTGTTTCAGCCAGTTTACAGTCTCAATTATAAATATAAAAACCTATCAGAAGCATTTAATAATGAGAGTAAATATTTTTTTTGAGTGGATATCCATATGGTAAGGAAATGTATGAAAATCTAATATATTTCATTCTTCAGCTATAGCAAAGTAGAAGAATAGATAGGGCAAAGTAAACTTAAACCAAAAATTTTTTTCTAGGAAAATGTCAAATATTATTTAAACCTTCCACATTATGATTGAACACCAAACCAAAGGTGTCTACAGAATCAACTTCTGTAGCCCAGTAAATATTTAATGTTGAGAGACATAAGGAGCTCACTGCTTGACTCTCAACAAATGAGAACAATGATCTCACTCAGCATTGAATAAAAGGAGGGAGCAGCAGGCTGCCAGGAAAATAGCTGCACTTCTTACTGGTGTAATGAATGTAACTGAATAAATGTTGATGATACGGTGTGTCTCAGAAATAAGACGGAACCAAATTAGGATGTATTATGTAGGAAAAACACCATGTTACAATTTATAGTCTAGTCCTAAACTGAATGCTTATCATACGGTGGTAATACTCATTTTTCCTTCTCTATCAAGCCGGTCTGGGTTTTAACATCTTGAGATTGGCTTAATCTAAAGCATATGTGTTTTCTTTTATATCACATGTGTGTTCTGTATTTCTCTTTTTCCAAGAGCTAGGACCAGCATGACAATATGCTGTGATGAGAGAATACAGAGTTGGTTGTTGTGATGTAGCTACAGAAACAATATGGGAACCTACAATAAAATATGTATGTTCTTTTTTTAATGGGTTTTATTTTGTGGTGCAGGCTAGCATTTCTGTTAAGATAAGAAAGTGAAAGGTTCCCCATTGGGCATGGTAAATGTCTGTCCACACCACCAAGGCCTTAGTAACTTAGCTGAATGTTTACCAAAATTTACAGCAAAGGTTGAAGCAGTCTGAAATTATAAACTCTCAACATGTGTCTGCATTCTACCATAGGAATGCTGTGAAGGAGGATTCTGCCACAAAACTTGGAATCACTTAGATTTTTGTGGTTCTTTGTGCCTGGATCTATTTAAATTTAGCTTTTTAAGTTGGAGAACTGAAAGATTATTGCAAATAAAAGGACAATTTATAGCATTAGTTTATCACAGTGGAATCGAAATACATATATTTAACTTGAAAAGCATTTCATGTAAAATTGTCATTTCCTTTCAGTGCTAGAATATAAGTATATCCCGTAGTATTTGCTTTTGTTACATGGGGCTACACTACAGTAGAGTACAAAACAAAGCCCCTGACATAACAATGTGGTGTATGCAATTCTAGTAGAATTGTTTGTCCAAGGTAATTTTCTTCCTAGTCAGAAAGCCCCTAACTGCCATGATGAAACTGTCTTTTCTGGCAAAAGAAGTTCCCTTGATCAGTGCTATGTCCCCACAAGGGATTTTCTTTTGTCTCATTTGGTCATAAGGTTGTCTCATTGTGTGAAACTAGTTCAGTATGGTTAATGAAGTCTCAGCTGAAAACTGATCATGTAGCACAGTGCTTCTTCGTAGTGTGTTGTTTCCTTTTGACAGAGCCCCTGTTTTTAAACGCGTGAATACAGAAAGTATATTTGAGTTATAAATAGCCTGAAAAGGAAAATCCAGGGAAGAGACTTAATGTCTTTTCTAACAGGCATCAAACATCTTTTATGTGTGTTAACCATTGCAATTACATGGAAACTCCTTTTTACCCTACTGAAAATTAAAGGGGATTTACTGGATGTATTTGAGCATGCTCACTGCTGCTGGGAAGTAACAACAGAAGTTATCTGAAACAAACCTTCTCTTTGACCTAATCTGCAGTTTTATTCAGTCTGCACAAGACTGCAGACATAAAATTCCCTTTCGTGATAACAGTCACGTAACAAGTCTGGGAAAGGCATTAAATTCTACTGTATAATTAATATCAGATATGCAGTCTCTGTGCTGCAATTCTAAATGGAGCAGTAAAGAGTTGGGGAAAAGAAAAAAAAACCAAACCAAAACAAACACACACAAACAAACCCTGGTATCATCCTGCATAAACTGAATGAAGGTGAAGTTTCAATTCCTGCTTAGAGCGGAAGAATGAAGGATGTGGGAAGACACTAGGTGATCACTAGCCATACTGCTCAAGAGGGTGAGGCAAAGGGGCAGCCATGCCACCTCACCTTCACCAGAATGTGAAATATTTAGTTGGGAAAATGTACAATACTACCAGCTCTTTTCTCACCCTTTATTTCCCGGGTTTTACAAGATATCAAGGAAGGGTTTTGATTCCAATTTGTATACATCAGGATAGACATGTAGCTGAAACTTATTTTCCCTGCATGGAAAATGAGAGAGGAGCATGTTTGTCTACAGCTGTCATGAAGAAAATCAAGCACAATAGTTTTTACTCTGTCCTTGTATAGGCTTTTCCTAAATGAATCTGTTTAGTTAGGCACTGAGGTACAGATCATGTAAAAGCTGATTGTTACAGATTGATCAGGATTTCTCACCCACTAGGTAGCAAGACATTAAAAAGCTGTGTGGCTTCAAAGTTTTTAAGGAATGGAATAATCTTTCTTTTCTGTTGCCCTGAAAAACCTGGATTTTTTTTTTTTTTCCTCTAATTAAAATTGGCCTCAAAGATATTATTTTCTGAAACATTTTGGCATCTAAAATGGAGATCCTTATGCAGCCTGTGCTCCTGTGCAGCAGGCATGGCCTCTGCTGAAAGAATAGTACATAAAGTATACTTGTTTATTGGCACCCCTAAGTGATATTTGCCAAGTAAAAGTGATTTGTGCTTTGCCCCAAGATTGTTAGTTCTTAACCAGGAGAAAGGGTTCTTTACAGCAGAGTTTCAAAATCTGTACTAGGAAACTTTTCAGGAATGTTCTAAACACACAAGATTTCTCAGACCACTAGCAAAGACATCATTTAATCTTTTTTAATGGTGCTACCCAAATTTGAATTTGTTTGGCCACTGTTTTGCATAATGTGTGAGCATACAGTTTTATTAATCATTGGACAGAAATTTAAATTTTATTAAGCAAATGGTCTTTGCAATGCAGAAATCCATGTTATAAAGATAGAGCAGAAGTTATTTGCATGTATACAAAGGGTGCAGGTAGAAAGTAAAAGTCAGATCAGTGTCATTGCTTCTGACTATTAAAATGTACAATCTTAATTTTTTTGCCATTGTAATATTACATGAGTTGAAAAGATTCAATGATAGAAGATGGCTAACATTGTTTTATTATATTTACAAATATGTTTGTCAACCTCCTTGTCCTCTGAAATGAAACAAACAGGAAACTGCATGTCTGATCTACTGATGTGTCATTTTATCACAAATAGGGAAGTCTGCAATTTAGTTTGTGTTTTTTCCACCTCCTGAATTTGATGTCCAAACTATCCCTCCTTTGAGAAGGCAGCATAAATCTGTCACGTACAAATATTCATTTACATTGTTATGAGAAAAATAACAAAAAATAATCTCAGTTATTCTGAGTGAAGACTATATTTTAGCAAAAGAAAACAGTCCAAGACAGAAACATAAACAGGGAGACTAGAATAGTGCTTTAATATCCATATGGTTTATCTTGCTGAGAAGCGAGGGAATGCTTGATTTCTGTCATCCATTTACAAGTATTTAAAACCTTTCTAACTTCTAAACTTTTCTAACTTTAAAACCTTTTTAACTTTTCAACTATTCAAAACTTACAAGGAACTGCCTTGGCAGGGAGTGAATAATTTATGTGATAGGATTCCATCTTCAGTTTCTCTGCTTCTGGAAGATAAGTGTAATGTTATGAAATGTATCTCTTCCTTTTAAAAAGGTTGTTTTGCACAGGTTAATAAGACATTTTAAGCCTTAGTTTTTAAGCCATCTGTTTAAATAGAACAGGTTGGGGCGGGGGGGAGGCTTAAGCTTGATTTTGCTTGTGACTTGTCTCTGAAGAGAACTGCTGTGCAGAAAGGAAAAAAAAAAGTAAGTGGATATAGAGAAGGTCCTGCCAAGAGAAAACAAAACAAAATCAACACAAAAATCAACAAATTTTTTCCTGTAACTAGGGCGGGTTCATGATTTACACATTAGAAGCCCAAGCATGAGAAAGGACCAACTGGGCTGTCAGACTGACAATTGTGTAACAAGCAGTTAATTTGGGCAGACCCAGGGGACATCATCTGCTCCTCCTCCCAGAGGCTGCACAGCACTTCTAATACCCTGTAACAAGCTTAAACCCATGATAAAAGATCTGTGGTCACAATTACAATGTGCCATGGGAAGAAGGCAGGAGACCTCAGAAGCTTTATAGGTATCATGGGACACAGCAGTGGCAGGGAAGTTGCTAAGTGAAATTTCCAGGTGAGCTTCAGATGCAAGTCAGGGTCTACTCTAGCAGGGGAGACCAACGGCCTAGCCACTTCTGCCAGGCAGCCCTGGGGGGAAATTTCTTCCTGGCTGCAATCTGGCAATCTGTAAATGCTTGAGCCAAGCATCACACAAGCTTCAGGGATTTTTATATCAGCCAAAGTGTTCTTTCCTATTTCTAGCTACAGCTACGTTTCCTCAGAAAAACACCCCAGAAGTTAGCTAACATGTCACCTTGGGGAGAGTAGGTGATGGAAAGAAAAGCTGCTAGATCCTGCAGCAAATTGTCCTTTTGAACCATTTTGTCACACACACACACCCCGCTGGGTGTACCTACATTCTGTATCTGCAGAGAGCTGCCTCTCATGTGCACTGTACCCCTTTCCTCTGAGCAGTTAGGTCAGACACACGAGGCTCTCTGGATTTTGGTGACCATGAAGTACAGAACTAAAAAGAAACAGAAAGCATACTTCTTCTGTGTTTGGTAAAGATCAAAGCCAATCCACATCTAACATGAGCAGCTGGCTCCTGTTACGGTTGCATAAAGCAAAAACAGAATTCAAGAGCACTTGTACCATTAGGACAGTCTCCTTGTTAAACATGTCCCCAAATACTCTTGCAATAAAAACTAAAAATAAATGTTAATGGCAAATTTGAGATATTTAAGTACTAAGTATTTTCTTTTGTGAATATTTTTGAGAGTGGCCTATTTCTGAGTAAATAATGTTTGACCAAAACAATTGCCCAACGTGGTGATTAATCACACATGTTAATAGTATAGGCTTAAGTAATACTTCTTCATTGAAACTAGTATCTGTTAGCCTGACTTTGGTCTTTCTAAGCTACTCTGAACTTTAAGGAAACATAAGGTAAGGTCATATATTAGACCTTTACTAACAACACCTTTGCAGCATTAACAATGAAGTTGAGCACCTTTTAATACCTGACACTTTTTATTCTCATTTCTCTGTCACACCTTAACATGTTGTGCTGAGAATGTGATGGGGCTGAGCAGCCTAGCTCTCATTACAGAGGCTGTTTTTTCTCCTCTCAGCTGTATAGGTCTGAGCAAAACAAAAGCACATTGTTTTACTCTTTTCCTCTCAAAACAGAGGTAATTTGAACTTACCTTTAAGAAGTCTGATGCATGTTTGATTGTTAAATCAAAACCTAGTTATTAACCAATGTGTAATTAATGTCTGTCTCTAGATGCCTGGTTCTCATTACTTCAAATATTTAACTTGAATTACTGGTGAATTTCCATGAATGATTTAAAGAATTTGGTATAAGCTGATATAAATTAAATGCCTAATTTTAAGTACAGAGAATTGAGTGACCCACTTCCTTTCTGCTTAAGATCTTGAAAGAGGCCTATTTTCAGTTTCTGATGGATATATTGCTGTTTAATCCAACTCTCTTAATCCCAGCCTTATATAAACTCTAGCATTAGCGTATTTTTAAGCAGATAGGAGTTTCTGTGTGTATACTCATAGAGTGAATGTGATTTGGCAGCTTGAAAACCTTGAATCAGACTAACTTACCAGTAATGTTCCTCAGGCCTGAAGGAGAGACAGCATCCTGTAGAAATGTGACGGGAAAATGTTCCTAATGCTCTGTCTGACAGAAGGTGATGGAGTTGCTAGGTAAAGAAGTTGTTCTTTTGCTTGGATTCGTTCAGGTCTGTATTTCACTGTGGCATTTCCCAGGCTTTAATCCTCTCAGCTCCTATATGAATTGCTATGTAAGTCGATGGTTTTGCATTCAGATGGGAATTTTTTAATCACTATCTTAATTAATGTTTCAGTAGCACTGGAAAGGAACTGTAGTACCATTATGATCCTTGTCTTAAATAATATTATGTTCTCTCTGCACCAGCTCACAAACTATGTAAGACCAAGACCAAAAGGTCAGCTCTGAATCCAGACTTTCCTCGTGTGAGAAGCTAGTTCCATCTTGGTTTTCAGCTCACCTGCTCTAGGTGTAAAGGCCAAATGTTAAGATTTGAAAGGATTTAGACTCCAGCGTTACCCAACTCTAATTTTACAGTAGGCTGTGGCTGCTTTCCATTTCTAAAGATAGTGATTATTGAGTTTTGATGAAAATAGCTTTGGAGCAGAAAGTTATAGCTTGCATAGATCTAGCATGGTTTGGTGCATTTTACAGTATTTATACATGTTGACTTATTTGAAGCTATACCATCCATAATATGGCTAACCCAAGCAAGTCATTCTATGAACAGCAGAGTCCAGTTTTATGGATCTTGTAAATCCGACGGATTTACATCCCACATCACTAAACTCCTTCTGCCCTTGTCTTCTGTATCCCTTCACTTTCTCTGCTTCCTGTATTGTCATCCCTGGTCCCTTTGCTATGCTGCCAGGTATGTTACATATCCCTATGTCTCTTAAACTTGCTGGGCTGAAAATAATTCTACAGAATTATTAATACATTTGGTAACTATTGGTCTAGTGTAAATGATAGGAAGGCTTACATCTTAAAAATTTTAAAAGCACATAAATACCAAGCAAACCTGAAATATACTAAAAATTTATGTAGGGTTTTTAAGCTGAAATTAGTGTTCTGAGTAAATGAATCAGTTGTGAAAGCTGAGAATATTGGAAAACTAAGTAGCACATAGTTTTATCCAGCACCTAACAGCAATGACTGATTTGAAGAAAATGCCTATCTGCTTTCTGAGGGTGCAAGATAACTTCTTTCCCTTTGTTGGAAGGAGTGAGGAAGCTTTGATATAATGCTTTTCCAGCCTCAGTAAGATTTTACAAAGTTTTTTTGCGCTTTAATATAGCCATAAACCAATGAAAGCTTATACCATATCATAAGTTTGTATATTGTATTTCAGGTTCAACTGATGTTCTGGAAACCCTCAAGATTTCTTCAGAAAGTTGACTCGGGTTTCTTTTTGTGCATTAACACTTTTCCACCTGCCTTTCAGTAGGCATTTTGATCCCTGAGGTTTTTGTCCACTATGACTAAAATCAGGTAGGGTTTTTTTTTGGGTTTGGTTTGTTTTTTTTTTTCCCTTCCCTAAGTCTATTCATTTCATGTATGAACCAAGATACTGTTTTTTTTCAAAGGTGGCAAATGCTAGCAATGTCAGCCAAGACGATAGGAGCAGCAAGGATGAGGTCATTGAATAATATCTGGAATAAATTTGGCCATAGATTTTTATGGAAGAGAGAAGGAAAGATATTAGCTTTATATGAAATGGTTCTTCACTGCCACTACATTAAAAAAATATTGCTTTTTTCTTGTGTTCTCTCTTTTCCCCTTAAGGCTTTGTGATTATAATTTTGTTCTCCAATACCTAAATTTAGTTTCAAATCAAGTACAGTAGCTCAATAGAGCACCACACATTAAGATCCACATTGAATTTCACATGACAGGCTTTATGTTTGCTGAAGGCTTGGGGGCTGTAGTTTTAACAGTCATCTCACATTTTGGTTGAACGCAGTTTGATGCACGTCTAGGAAATTTGTGTTTTGCTCACATAGGGGATGATTCAAGTCTACAGCTGTCGCAAATAGTATGCAGGACCTAATTCAGGAATAAGCTGTCAGCTACTATGTTCCCACAATAAAAGCAAATTAGAATCACGAAAGGAAATTGGCATAAAACATAAGACGACAGTTTAATTATTTTTTTTTAAATCATATTAGTATTTAATTTGGATGAAGATTCATGTTAACTATTAGGATACAAACCCCTACCACAGCTAGTATTACTGTAGCTGGATTTATGTAAAGCAAATCTTGGTTATGAATGTGGAATTCTACAGGAATAGTATTATTTACTCTTAAAAATATAATAATTCATCTACAATGATGTGAAAATAACTATAATGATAAAAACATACATTTTTTTAATCATGCTGTTCTCCTCCCAGCATTTATATCATCAATCTAGCATGCAGGAAAAGTACTAAGAAATACAATGCAAGGAAATTAGCCTTTCATAGCTAAAACGAGAATTCCTGAAGAACTTGAGAAATGCAACAAGTGTCTGATGTTATCTCCTAAGGCTGAAGTAAAAACATCAAACACAGAATGTACTTCTTAGCAGACTTAATTCTTTCACCTATCTGTGTGCAAGACTCTTTGCCCATTTGGCTTAATACAGTACTATGTATTTATTTACCGATGTTTATTAACATAACATTTCAGATGTTCAAGTGGCGTTTCTAGTCTTTTTCCAAGCATGAATATAAGCATGAAGTGCTTATTGGTATGGAAGTGCTGATGCACTGAAATCTATTATTTTATCCAACTGTATGTGTTAGTACCCAGATAGTAGAAAATATTCTAAGTATTAATCAGATAAAAGTGAACCAGAGTTAGATATATACGCATAATATAGAAGTAATTAAACTAGTACTTGCTGAAAAGGAAGAACTAGTAATGATTTGATATCAGAAACTATTGGATGGGATTAGACAGCCATTATTTTTACTGAAGTGAATAAACTGCATAGACAATACCAGAAGGAACATATTTATTTAGTATTGGTATTTCTGATTATGCATTTTGGAGCCCTCTTACTGGAAAGCTGTCCCCCAAAAGACCACCTCTGTTAATCTGATCCTGTATGTTCATTTTCACTTACACTATCTGGGACAGTATGTTTGGCTGATTGTGTGCATGTCATTATGCTTTATTTCTAATCTAGATTCACAGCACTGACATAGAGTTCCCATACTTCCCTTCTCTCTGTGTCACTTGAAAAAAAGATCTCCACCCTTAGGTTACATTTGGAGAAAACTCGCTTTCCCTGGAAGTCTCTTCCAGCCAGAATTTCAGAGGTACAAAGATGACTTCTCATTACATGAATGTACCTTTCTTTTTTATACTCAAAGTTTGTTTGACATCCAAGTGAGGTTACAAGTATGCATGTAGTAACACACGTGCTTAGGTTGCTGCTGGCTCAAATCTCAAGGGGTGCATGTGCCCCAGTTTATACCAACTGTTGGGAAAGGACGGCTAAATACTAATCTGACAGTTATTAGTGCAACATAAGAATTACAGTGCAGGATTTTCTTGCTGGTAGCAACAGGTGCAGTACATAATCATCTGGGGTTTTGTACAGGAAAGCTCTCTCTGTAGCCATTCCTGAATGTCATGTGTTGTATAGCAATTATTATGTGGCACAGGTATTTAAAAACACAAATTACCTCATTTACTATTAAACTCAAACAAGCTTGCATATTTCAGAAATTAATATTTCCATACTGTATGTGAAGTACCTGACGCCACATGTTGCCAGCATACTGTTTGTTATAGACCACTAGCATGCAAACTGTATGTCCTGAAACATCCATCAAATAAGAGCTTTAGTAAACAGAATATCATTGCTACAGACAAGACCAAGGAATTGTTTCAGACAGTTAAAGCTGTACCACGCTATAGTTCATTTGAATATGTAACTTCACTTCCAGTTCAATTGCCTCTCTGTACAGATCACTCAAGTGCTCTTATCTAGTTTTCTCCAAGCTTGTTCTGACAAGTTGAAAGAGTAGTGGTTTGTTCCGAAGCAGCTAGTCCTTCTAACAATGCAAAGAATTAGTCTTTTGTCAGCGAATACCAAGTGCAACAAAGGTGCTGTTCTGCGCAGCCTGATTCGGTGGCCTTTTTTCAGCAGAACTGATGACTACATTTCCAAATTGTGAAAACTTAACACTGCTAGAGATAATTGAGCTTAATTTTTTCTCATGTGCTCAGTGCCAAAAAAGCTCACAGTTTAAGTTGTTGCTATTATAGAAGAGCTCATTTTGTTATTGTAATAGTTGCTGCCCTTTAAAGACTACGTGCCTTACTTTCTTGGTATACATAGTCATATATGGTTTTATTTGGCATTTAGGGGAAATGTCATACCATTTTATGAAACATTTATAATATTTAACACTTTGGTCGTTGTTTATTCTTAATTCTCAAACTCTCTCTAATTTATATTTTATTATTGAAAGAGAATTATGGAGAAGTGACAGTTGATTAAAGTAAGTTACTGAGTTTTATTTTGGTTTATTTTAATCAGCCTTAGCATAATATTTATTTGCATTTTATATATTTTATATCTAAATTGAAATTCTAATTTTTAATTATTTAGATTGTTATTATATATATATTCCTACATCAGAAATCATTCCTACCTCATTTTTGGTATGTAAACATTGAGTGATTTTACTTACAGATGTATGAATTTTCTCTGTCCCTGAAAGTCTTTGATCCTTCTGAAAGATCTTGCTATAGCTTGTGAAAGACTATTTTATATATTTATATAATGTATATATATGTACATATATAGTATAGCACTCGTGGGAAAACTTTTGATGGAATAATGTGTGTTTAAAAAAAGAAAAATACTGATAACTGTCATCCACTGGATTCTTTAAATCAGTAATTCCTTTGATGACTGGAAGATGTGAAATGTAAAAATTATTATGCAGGAAAGCAGAAAGAGAATACAGTTGTATAGAAAAGAAGAATAAATCCATTTTGATGAAACTTATTAATGTTGGAACTTTTCCAAATTCTTTTCAATCCATGAGAAAATTGTAACAATAAAAATGCATGCAGATCTTGTGAGGAGCAATGTTTCTAATTTTATTTTCTTTTACCATCAATATTTTAGTTGATCAAATGGATTTGAAGTTAATTCTTCCCTCTGGTGAATGGGCACAACTAATCCCTTTCAAAACTATCACTTCTGCTATCTGCTTCTTAAAACACTACCTTTCAAACTTTGAATGTAACCTTCATGACTAAAAGAGTTAGAAACTTCTTGTCTTTAACTGAAGTTTTCATTGTAGCTCACCAAAAGCTTTTTTATGAGCTAGCTCAGTTTTAATTTGATGGGATATTTGAGTTAATGAGCTGATTCTTATAGGCCAGAAAGATTACTTAGGATTTGAAGATATAGAGAGGTTATAGCAGCCCCCTTTTTCCATGCATTCAGGGGAGGCTCTAAAAGCAGTGCTAATTGGAACAGAGAAATATTCCCTTGTGAAAAGGAGTCATCTTTTTCATAGAACTGAACAAAGAGTTTCCTTAGAGCATAGAGAATGGCATCACATCAACTCTTCTCCTTCCTTGTTAAACTTTTTAAGAGAAAATTCTCCCAAAACTTTGATCCTTTTCTCCTATGGAGTTGCATGCATGCTCAAGAAAGATGTGAGCTCAGGGACCTCATTGTGATTGCAGATGCAGTGCAGAGGTACAAGTCAGCAAAAACGAAAGTACACAGTCAGCAGTTCAAAGGTGTCAGTATCACAGTTGCATCTCATTGCTTGGATGCGAAGAACTTGCCATAACCCAGAGTTGAAATGGTTGGGCAAAAGCTTGGGAGTGCAAACTATGGTGATTGGTGTGAGAGGTTCTAGAGGATGCAGGCTTGGAGTAATCAGAGGTGAACAAAGGGAACATGGTCTGCCTGTGCATTTCCTGAATCTTGATTTTATACGTATGCAAGTTTTTCTTTTAATGAGGCGGGGGAGGTGGTCGGGGGGCTGCTGGGGAGAGGGTGTTTAACAGTGCTGTAGTATCTTTTGCCCAGGTGTATGGTGAGCAGTAGCTTCCATATGGTTGTAAATGATCTGTTCTTTCCTTTGATGTGACTTCACTGAACACAAAGCACAGATTAAAGGCTCTCTACAGTTTATTATAAAATTACTAGGCAAAATTAGAAGCCCTCAGGATATACTCAGACCCTTCAGAATTTGCCCAGTGTGTTTAATTGTTCCTGTCTTCTTTTACAGTAGTTTAACCTGCAAGCAAATCTAGGGCCTCCCTACTGCTCTTACATGATAGAAGTGGTGCTCTCTGAGCATCGTATGGCTGCAGGACAACAGGATTCATCTTGTTTGCTGCTTTTATGTAGACACAAAGCATGCTTCCTTTTGCTACATTTCATTTTTATTCCTTGTGCCTTCTCTCCAACTTCCATATTTACTTTAGTGAACTGTTTAATAGAGAGGTGAATACAGAGTTTGCCAGCTGGCCCGTTGTCAATGGAAAGGTTGCTTTATAGATCAGAGGATTTCTTGTGGTAAAGGTTCATTCACAGTTACAGAAGGTGGTATTTGGTGAACCCAGGCAAAGAAATCCTTTGCAACCAAAAAACTTCCTAAAGAGAGGATGAAAACAGACCACTGATTTTCTGTGGTAAATTCAGTACCAAAACCCAAGTCCTTCCTTCCCCAACTTAAACCAGAATTATTGACTTGCACTTATTTAATTTAACTTCTCTTCACATGTTGAATGTAATAAAGTTTTCTGAAAGATGGTTTATCATTAACCAGTATTTAGTAAACAGGCTGCATTGTGTGGAATATCAAAGGCGGAAACACATTTTCCCGTGGAAGCTTGTGCACATATCCCACCATTGTGAATGGCCATTGCATGCTAAGCCATGCAGGAAGAAGATTCCTATTAGTTCTCTTCATGAGCATGCAGGTTCAAGTCAAGCTACTGAATATATGTTGGCAGCATGTTTGTCTTGATGTAGCTGTGCACCCAAGGCAAGGGTCCGTATTTCTGACGTATGAATGATGAAAACATACTGTAATTCTGTAAAGTATTATGAAATAAAACCTGCAGTTCTTTTCTTCTGTAATTGCTGGAATGTAATCCTGGGACTTGACTGTTTGAGGTGTAGGGTTTTTATGAATGGCAATTTATTTAGAATCAGCTGAAACAAAATGTTTGACCCATCTTGCTCCTCTAGTTTATCAGATTGCACCACTGCTAATGGGAAAGTTAAATTTGAGAGGGAATGATGGAATTACTCACCCTCTTACAAGGCTGTTTGCCATAGTGGTTGCAAGGTTTTACAATGTATTTTATTAGAATTAGAGTTTATACACACTCTGACAGAGTACAAAAAGTGAGAGCACAAACATTAATCTAATGTTTTCATAATACTCTTGTGTGATGTAAACAGGTCGTATGGCCATGCTTTTAATTACAGTGACCATTGCTAATTCCCCAGTTCTATGTATCCTTCCTCACTTTAAAATGCATCTGTCATTTTCATCTCCCTATAAAAGCCATGATTCCCAAGAATTTTTCTATCCTGCAGACATAGTATACATGTGTTCACTGGCTAAGGAACAACATGTGGTAGGATGCATGATGTTTCAATTAAATAATTTGAGCATATTAATTATCTACAAGCAAAGGCTAAACTCTAGAGTGTGATGTGCTAATATTCCATCTTGTTTTCTTTTTTTCTCTATTTTTTCTTAGTGTTTAATTGATTCTTGCATTTTCTTTTAATAAAAGACTTAAATTTGGTTGCAGCAAATCAATTATTTTTAATACGGAAAATATTCTTATAATGGAATAGAAATTTTACTTTGAAAATCCAGACTCTTGCTCTGTGGCTGTGGCTAGGACATTTGATTTTTAATAAGGCAAACTTTGCAGTTATGTTTCAAAGGCAGGGTTATTCCTGCCTGGTCATATTTTTAATTGCAGCTTTTCTAGTAGACAATTTATGTAAGCTGCTTTGTTTTGTTCCTTCATTTAGAATAGTAGTGTAAGAGAAGATACTTGAAGTCTCTAGCCAAGAATAAGATAAGGCTATTGTCATTTAGCTCTTTACTATGTGATGGAGTTTTTATCCATTCCAGAAATACTAACTCCTAAAAGACCTAACTCCTGTGACCCATCCAAATGGGTCTGTTTCTGGTGATACTCGGGGCCTCTCTGTGATACAAAGAAATATAAAGAGCTTGTTATACCTGTATATAGTCCACAAGCAGTTGTAGAGTTTGTCCTCTTCTGCAGTGTCAGGAGCAGCTTCATAAGCTCAGTCACTAAAGGGATACATAAAGTGGTAAGGCAGGGAGCTCCCTCAGTCCCAGCAGGACAGAAATAGGTTGAGAACCTAAACTAGTTTTACTGGACCATAAAAGTAGGGAAATGCGCCCTAAGCGAGACAGATCATGGCTGTATGGAGTGATAGACTGAAACATAGTGCCAGTGCGTCCCAGCTGTGCGATTGGAAAATTGCCACAAATGCTGCATCGCTGGGAGGTGTTTTACTGTGCAGGTGTGGGACATCTTGACTTCTGTGTAACTGCACAGCAAAACTAATTACTTATTTGTCATTTATACCTTTGGAAAAATTTCAGTTTACTTTGTATTTGGTATGGGAATTTCCCAAGAAATAACACTGAGGTACGTCTGTGTATGTACAGGCACTGGATCTAGCTCCATGGCCTTAATAGTGCTCTACGTACAACAATCCACCTGAAAGTACGCAGGAATTTTCCTTCCTCTAATTGCTGTGGACATAACCTGCTGTCATCATCCCGTCTCCCAGAAGTGAAGCCTCTGATTGTTCACGCTACAGTTCATATCCTGCTTTTTTGCCTGCCTATTTCTGACTTCTGCATAGCCATGGTATCAATGTGATATCTGATGCTTCCAGTCAAGCAACTCGGGGGATAACAGCCCTCCCTGAAACACTACCTCTGACAAAGAGCCCCAGCAGCTCTGGTATGGCTACAGGGGCTCCTGCAAGCCTGAGCCCACATGTCTTCCCCGTCCCCTACAGTGGAGGTAAAACCAGACAAGCCTCTCTTAATACCAGCTCATGTTTTGCCTGACTTCATTCTCTATACCTGCTGATAGTTTTGTCAGCTCAATGGATTCTTTATATGAACTTAGCTGAAGTCCTTATACAGTTTTGTAGTGAAAAACAGGTCATTGAGTCTGATTGTATAGGGATAAAAGAGATACTGCTATTGGGGCTATGCGTAACCTTTTTATTCAGTTTAACACTTAAAAAGATATTGGCTTTTATTTTGACTTCAAGAGGAATAGACATGGCAGGGCTCACCTTTGTCTTCTAAATGTGAGATGAGAAACTGCCTTCACTGCTCTGTTTTCAGAGAGTCCTGATACTGTGGCTGACTGCATGAGGATGCAAAACAGAAGAAGGTTAGCTTTCACTAGTTTATCTGCTAGTAGTTTGGGTGTATGTTTGCTTACACTGTAATAAAACATGCCATGCCTCAAGACAGTTCAAGTTAAGGGTGGGAAATGATACAGATTTTTTGGCAGATAATTTCATTTCTGAAACTACAGAAAATTGTATTGGGTAGTTTCCCTGCTGATTATTTATCTATATTTGGTTCAAAGATTATCTATGGGCAAGTGAGAATGTTAGCATTTATCGGGATGATGTTGACAGTAACACAGATAAAATGGTATCTAGTGACTTTGTGCTTCGGGTATATAAATTCCTTGGATAGACTTCTGTTCTGTGGTATCCATTTTTCTTATTGCGTGTTGTCATCACAAAATACTTGTGATGAAAAAGATCTGCAACATATTCAGACACCGAGTCACAGGAACTTTCAGCTTCACTTCCATTTTCAGCGTGTTTTTAATTGAATAAGTAGCTTTGGGGCTCTGTCATAAACATATCTGCAGAATTTTACAGGAAAATCTATCTCATGATTTTCTTGCCCATTAGTAAATACAACAAAATCAATCCAAAGGACCTGAAGACCTGCCAGCTAGTGCTGATGGTACAAAGCTCAAACCATTGGTACTCAAAGCAAAGGAGGTGTCCTAGGGCATAATAAGGAATTACACACTGTTTGGGGGTGGTAGATACTCAGTTGTTTGGAAGGAAAGGTGTTGAGGAGGATAAAAAAAAACCCCAGACTTCTGATAGATTCTTAGATCCAATATGTAACTAAGTATGTATAAAATACATAGAAACTTATCTGGATGATTAGCAAGATGAATAAAGTAAGAAGTAAAACAAAAAAAAATCTGCAATTACAGTGTTTAAAATGGGTTAGAAATACAGTTAGCACTGGAAGGTGGCACTTTCAGAAGAACCAGTGATTTAATACTTCTCTTTAAAAAAAGCCTCTTGCTGAATGTTAGCTGCAATCTGTTTCTCCAATGGAAATATTTTGGTATAAACCATGATTATTTTCTTTGTATGATGAATATATTTGGGTTGTTCTGAAATACATTTGGTTGTAATATTACTGTTCAGTTACATCTGGGCAGTAGAAAATATTTAGACGGCACCTTTGAATGGAAAAGAAGTGCTAATTTGAATGCATTTATTAGACAGCTCATGTATTAGACAATAATGGCAGAGTTCATTTTTTCAGAGAAATAGGTAAAAATTGAAAAAATCACCTATCACTCCATTTCATGCTAAATCTACTTACTAATAGGGCTTTTTTTATTATTCCTACAGCCCCTCAAGCAATCAGGTTAGGATTCTGTCTGATGTACATTTGTTTGTATTTAAGACATTAACCTGCCTAAGAAATGAATATGGTAGAGGATCATGTTTCAAAACTGTGAATGTATTCCAGCTCTGTGAATCAAAGACCTTCTGACAGAGCTTTCACTTATCAAAATAAAATATGTATTTTAACATTTCTATCTGCATCTATCTGATGTATATCCTTTTCCAACCCCTATTTAAAATGTCAGTTGCCTAACCCAAATTGAGAACATCCATATAAAAAAAGACTTTGTCTACGTGTTTGGAATTGTTACGTGGTTTTTACTTTAAAAATGCATATGTTAAAAAGAGGGCTTAACAGTTTCACTTTAGCGTTGGTATTACAAATCACATGTATTTCTTAAATACTGAAAATGTCACTAATCTTTTATAAAAACCATGGCAAACTTTACTGCTTTGTTGATGAGTTCACATTTTATTAGTATTGTTCTTGTCTCCTACTTAGAGTTCTGTATGAGCTCATTATATAGAAGATAAATTTAACAGGGTGATCACAGGTCATGGATATCCGCACAACTATGTCATGATGCATTACATTCCAAAGACTTTACAAAACAGTATTATGACTCCAAATTTTCTCAGTTCCAGAAGATTGTTTTAACCAAGTGACTGCTATTGTCTTGAGTTTAGTGTATTTTGGGCTCTCACAAGTCTGCAGATCTTTGAGGAGATTTATCTCTTCTGAAGAAATATTTTTGTCTTTTCCTTCCAAAGCCCACAGACATGGACGCAGCAAATCAAGCAGAGAGGCAGAGGAGAAAACCTGGAGCATTTTGAATTAAATGGCATATTAGTGTGCATTTCAGAGAAACCTGCAAATCTCACTAATTTGGTGGAGAGAATAGCATAGCAATTTAGAAGCAACAGCACTGGGGAGGACCTTTTTAGATAAAGGGAGAAGTCCTTAAAATCCTAAAACACCTTGCCAGCACTTAAGCAGAGAGGAATCAGATTATTACTTCTCTGTATAAGACTTATCTTTCTACCAGCCTGAGAGTGTACTTCTTGTTTGTCAAAATGACAGCAGCTGGGTCAGCTCTATGTAACATGGCAAAGCACAAAGGGATATACCGTCTTCACTCAGAAAGCTGGCAATAGTCAGTATCAGACAGGAATGAGAGCACTCCCCTGCACAAAAGGACTGGAGTTAAGGGGGATGCTGTTAGCCAGACCGATATCTTCTCACCCATCTAATGCTGATAGCAAGCCTCCTGCAGAGCACCTCTGAGGGCTGTGCTTGGGGAATTCGTAGTTCCAGTACTCCAAAGAATATTTTTTTGTCAGGATAACGTTTTGTTTATTTGCCAAAGAATATATTTGATCAAAGATCTCAGGGCTTATCTGTCTCAGTATTTTTGTCATTGATTATACAAGGTCTGTATTATCTAGGTCACTTACATATTACGCTTCTATATGAGCATGTCAAAGAAATATATTCACTAATGTATGTTTTATGGGAATGCATCTGAACTGTTATTCAAACAATGAACGCTTCTTAGTCTTTGATATGTTCCACTCAACTCTGATAGAAAAATTAACATCTCTTATGTTGATATTACCCATAATCCCAAATACAATCAGCAGATATAATAGGTTAAAAAAACCACAACATTTACAGTTCAGTCTTTACACTCTGATGCGTGTTTTTCACTAATTAACCCATTTTAGTTGTTTTGCATCCCAAGATGCTCTGTATTCATCATTTATATGCTCTATTTAACTCTTTTCAGGCAGAAGACAATATATACAAGCAGGCTCCTGCATATGTTACCCTAGTGAATTGATCATTCTTTAATGACTGTGCTAGCTGGAAACTGAATATTGTATCTGAATAGAAAATTCTTGTTCTCTTATTTAAAATAAAATGCTAATTTTCCAGGACACGGTGTTCCTTAAAAGTGACAGACAGGCTTTATGTGAAATAGAAAACATGTATTGAGAATCCCCTTTTCTTAAAAAAGAGGTTTTCAAAATTGTTATAGAGCTAATATTTATGACACCCTGTGAATATTGTAACACTCCTAAAAAAACAGACCCTGTAAAAACCTTGATTGACGTTGCCTCTGCATTGTCATTACAAAATCTCCGAATGCCTTTATATGTTTGGAAACCTGTTTTACCAAAAATACTTGAACCTGAAATGTGCAATTCATATGAAAACAAACAGAGTTGGCAAGTAGATGTTATTTCTTTTGTATAATTCAGTAATATTAAATTGAAGAATTTTTATTGGAAATATGTGGATGTTTCAGACAAAATAGTGTTCCTATAGGAATTTTTCCTTTCACACCTGCAGAACAGAATGTTGGTGACATTTAGGACTGTAATGATTTGGCAGCACAAACTATCCCTGGCAACCAATGTTTGCCCTAATTCTTCATAAAGTGAATAACAGTTTAAACACTCAAGAGGTTTGAATGCCTCGTTCTCAAGAAACCAGTGTACATGTCCTTAATATAGACTTGAAAATCTCAGCCTATCTAGGTAATAACGCAGTTTCACTATGGATGAAATGCATCATTAAGTGAGTATAATGTAATCTTCAAACCTTTAGCTTTTTGTTTTATTAAGATGGTTATCTGTGATTGTTTTTTCTGGTGTCTGTTTCTTGTGACTAGATAGACAAACTGAGCTCTCTCAGTACTTAAATTTAATGCTTAACCAGGTAAGTCAGAAAAGGGGTAAGGAAAGAGTTCATGGCACTTAAAGAAATCACAGACTTGTACGCTATAATCTTTTGAAATATATTATTTTAGAAGACGTGCAAGAGTAAATTCTATTCAGTAATGCATCATAAATATCTGTACTATCCATTGAGTATAGAACACATGCTGGGTTGTTTTTTTGTTCAGTAACATGAGATATTACATAGCACTTATGGCATCATACTGATTGTTAACCTGACAGGCATATCCTGAAGCGGCTAGTATTAAATTTAGAGATGATACATATGCAGGATGATCAATTTGAGTATTGAGAAATTTTAAATGGAGGAAATTAAATCAAGTGGAATATACAAGTTTGGTTTATGATTCTGTTTCAAAGCTGGTTTAGGCTGTGTGCAGTGCTATGCCCACTCCTTTTTCCTTATAATGTAAGAGGTGAAAATACTACCATTATATAGTTTATTGTACTGAAAGTGAGAGTTATAATTAGATTTATGTTTCCATCAAAGCTTCCCCTAAAGCTCTTGTTAGAAACAACTTGTTTTATTTCTTGTGCTGCCCTTTTAATAAAATAAAAAAAAGCAAAATGTTTAATGCCTGTAAGCAGGTGGGTGAGAATCATTAAAACACCTTTATTCAAAAATATTTATTGAAAATGGACATTTAGAAGTAAGAACCCTGTGGCTGGAACACAAATTAAAGTAATTCCCAAAGCAAGCACAGACATGAAACTTCAAAAATCAAATATGAGATGAGCTGCAAAAAGGATCAAGAGAAGTTTCTGCTTTGGAGCAAGTAATTATCTTATTTACCCCACATTGCATGAAGGCGTTAGTACCCAGTTTATCTTGGAACACAAGTCCTTCATTCATTGGTAACTCTTTTTGTTTCTGTACCTGAATTAGATGTTCTGAGACATCATACAGTGAGAGTGGGTTTAATATATTGTGTTACAACTTCACACTAATTACCTAAATTTAGTAATCATCAACTGATTAATATCCATGCTTAATTTAAATAAGCAAACTCTCTCCAATACTGTCAGTAATATCAGAATAATTTGCAGCCTGAACTTGGGAGCCAGTTCTGGGATGATGGTAGTTCTTTGGGAGAATTCAGGTTCAAACTAGAAATAGGTCATTTATTAAAGAAGTCACAGAAGTAGAATAAATTCTTTCTTCCTCTGGCATTTCTTTTTCCCTTCATACATTTCTTATTACCAACACACTTGTTTTTTTAACCAGCACCCTCATTTTACTAGTGTGCTAGATTTCATTTATCTTGCTGATATTTGTTACATACTTAAAATTTATTGTAATTGACAGTTCAGAGTAGTGCTCTACCTGAAGTTTTGCATTTTATTTTCTCTTGAAACATTACTGTCTTGTTCTGATAGTCTCTGCCAGTGAGAACAGAACAAAAAAGAAAACATCTGAGGGGTGATGTCCGTATTTAAAATACAGTGCAAGGAGGCCAAAGATCAGAAGGGCAGGCATTGGAGGAAAAATTATTCAAAACTGATTTGTTACCATATGCGAGAGCTGCCTTCCTTCCTGGATAATATTAGCTATTAAACATGTGAAAGTCAAGTCTTCCTATTTTCCTGGGAGAGCTTGAATTGATTCTTACAGGGAACCATAATTCCTAAATAAGATTCATCTATAGATCAATAGCTTGGTTAAATTTTGACTGTGTTTAAAGCTCAGCAAAGCATTTCAGGCTGGATGACCCCAAATGAGGTTTTACTGGCTTAGCATTTATTAGCATTCAAGTTTCAAACTTTGGGCTCTGTGTGAAGCTAATTATATACTGTACTATGCTATACACTTCCATAATTTTTGGATATGTTGTAACTGGTCCAAAAGGGCAAATATACTGGACATGGACAGATAGAATAATTCTTCTTGAGGAGGCATCCTCACATCCTAATTTCTGGGGAGTTGCAATTAGCTAGGTACAGTGAATACAGTAGCAATAGGAGACAGCTGAAAAGGACTGGCTGTTGCAGATGCTCTGTATGGTTTCCTTCGGCCTCATTGTCTGTGAGAGATTTGAGCCTTATGTAAAATTTGGCTTTGTGCAAGGACTTTGGGTCCCCTGTGTTCACTGAAAGTCACTGGAGAAGGCTGCGGGTATTTCTCTGCTTTTTAAAGTTTTTAGTCATAGTACTTAGAGCCTAACTACTGAATTCCAGTGAAGCAGTATTTGCTGAGAGAATACTTATTTCATGGAGAACATTCAACATTTTAAGAACCAGTGCTTTCCTGGATGGATTTGGCATTGTCAGCTTGCTTTCACTGCTGTTTTCTGACTCTTTCATCTACATTTTTCCTCTGGATGTCATTGGTGTCAAAAAAGAAAGAAGACAACTGATTCAAAGGTCAGAGACATTATTTCAGATTTGATGATTCAGTGACAATAGAGCTCAGAGAAGTAGCCCTTGGCAAGTTTAAAAGTAGTGACAGTTTTGATGGCAAAATGATTAGAGGCAGCTGTGAAGGGAGGCATCTTCCTACATAGAAATATAAATAATAAATGAAAAATTCTATGAATGACACATGCAAAAGATTTAATAAAGGACAAGATTGGTCCTTAGTTATCATAGCCTGAAAAGTGATGTCGTTTGAAATTACAGCTGTTGCTATGAATGGGTTATGCTCACCAGCAGGTGGTGGGAAGCAGGCCCCTAGTGCTGAATCTCACAGCTTTGGTACGTAAGGATAGAGCCTTTCCTAAACACAACCCTTGTCTTGCTCACGTGGTATCCCTAGTATAAGTGGTTTCAAATAACCAGGAGGCAAGCTGCTGTTTATATAGCACCAGGTTTTTTTTTCTTCCTGAAGCAAGGAGGAAACCAGAGAATAACAGTGAATGTAAACTAATGTTAATAAGGATATGACATTTAAATGAAGAGACCATTATTAATTCTCTTGGTTCTCAAATTGAAGGTATATATTAAAATGAAAGTAATGAGCTGCATTAAGTCACACATTTCCTGTTATGAGTCCTCAACTAGCAAAACTAAGTGCACTGTTTCACACCCTGGCCTCTCCATTCGCCATTTAATCACTGGAAAAGCCAGAGGAGGAATCAACGTAAAACCAAGTTTCTCACATAGGGAAACCACTGTGTTACCTGCTTTGATTTGCAATTGCAGAATTTAACCAAAAATGTGCACATCAAATTTCTTTCCTGTTGACTCAAAGGTAGAGTCTAAAACAAAGAGGTAATCTTTCATAATATTAATAAAAGCTTTCCTGCTTTATGCTTTGATTCTTGCCTAGAGTAGGAAAGCGGTCAAGTAAAAAGTAGGTCACTGAAATAATGGCTGTACTGAAAATAATATAGCCTGGCAGTTCTGGGGTTGAGCTTCTGTATGTCCATTGGGCTGTAGCAGGTTTGAGATCCAAGTATTAACATAAAGATGGAAGTCTGTAGTATTTAACATTAATTGCATACTTGTGCGTAATCTGCTGTAAGAGGTGCTTTCTTGTCAGCTGGGTGAGATTAATTTTAATTTTCAAAGCTACCTGTCAACTATATTTAAAAAAAAAAAAAAGAAAAGGTAATTTATAGGTTTTCTTGCAAGTGTTACATTTTTATTTTGCATAAGTCTGTGTTTATTTCCTTCCTGTTCTTCATTGCTTCTGTTGTCCTGCTTTCTCTAGTTATTTAGCAATAAATTCCTTTAATTTTTGCACAGATTTTTAAGAAGATGAGTTTCTTCTCTTAGTAACATTGCAATTCACTTATATGACAGATTTTTACATTGGCTAGGGAACAAAAAAAAAAGGCAGGGAAAGCTGGAAAAAGGGATCCAAAGGACAACTGAAGGATCAGATTAGATAGTCTTTGTTGCATTCATCCGCAACTGTTGCTTTATCTTATCATGTACAATGGGAGAAAGCTTTGACTGTGTGAAATATGTTTTGATGCATTTTGTGATCTCTTGTTTTATATGTGCCATACATATATAAAAATCATAGCTCAAAGGAATATTTCAAATCTAGTAAATATAGTCCTTTCTACATAGTTTACATAGAGCAAAGTAAAGGTAAGAATAAGGTTATGTCTTGTAGTCAAGATACATAAGTCAACAGGAGAAAAAGTCTCTACAAAACCCAGAAATCATCTCCAAATCATAGATTTTACTGAGGACAACATTAGAAAAATAAACCATGATTGCAATGTTAGAGACAATACTATTGCTTCTTACGTTTCACAGCTCCATTTTTAGACAGCTAAAAGCTCTAGTGTGTTAAAAAGCTATTCCTCATGAATTATACATTTGTTCTTTTTCATTTAGCTAGTGTCTTTGTCATATAAGTCCTAAGCTACTGAAGATGTATGTATGGTATGCTGAGATTTTTTTGTTGGCAGTATGCACAGTTGTCTGTTCATGCTTTTTGACTTGTTCTGTATATTTATATGTTGACTAGATTATAGACTTCCTTTGTGACAATGATGTTCAGTTTTTTTCTGGTATTTTCAGATAGACCTAGTGCCTCGCTTCTGCCTAGACATTTTTTATATTGAGAGTTTAGGAAGATGGGTATCGGATGTAAAAAATATCCCCTTCAATTTTTAAGGAATAGCAGGACAAAAGTGTTCTTCTACAGAGAGAGGAGAGATAATGCTCAGTTTGTTGGCAGTTTTAGATTCTACATTCTGGGCACTGTTTACCAGACCATGTTGTAAAATATTTTAGGGAACTGTCCTAACTCTTGCGTTCATGAACAAGAATACAGCCTGCTTAGGCACATTGGGAAGAATTTATTTTCCATCTGGTGTTTTAATGTTGAGATTGTATTACCAAAGTTACATAATTCTTATGGCATGAAGATGCATACTGTAACCGTCAGCTGTCCATCAGCAAGCCAGTACTTTCTTCGGCCAGTTGCAAACCCCCACCAAACTGTCCTGCATGCTAATGAGATGTATGGTATATTAAAAAAAAAAAAATGCAAAGGAAGAGCCAAGTGACTTCCAAATCTGCATGTGTTATCCATTTCTCATTATGGTGTTACTTAATTGGTGGCATAATTCAGTTTGAAATGATGGCTCTGCAGTGATTAGTAACATAATCTGGGGTGTGGCCTCTATTTTGTGCTTTACCAGGGAGGGTTTGTGACACATTGGGTCAGTGATTTAGTTTTTTTGTCTTCTCAATCCGTAAAAAGAGCAGCAATGCCCGTTTTCATTAATATTTTCTGAAGGTACCTAGATCATCTTTTGTGAAGCATTCAAACACCCTTCTCATGGAAGTCAGATAAAAATCCATCAATGAATTGCAGAAAACAAAGCATTCTATGCTATTGAGAAGACAAATGAACATATTTATTTCTCATTTTAAAAAGAACATTTGCTTTAATCTTGAAGGATAGGCACCACCTAACTCAGTGTTTCTCCTGACCTCTGCTTCCTTTTCTCCTTAGCTATTTTCATCGTCTCGGATGCCAGAGATTCCTTTTCACGGTCCTTCAGATTCACTTGTGTAACCCTGAGTATGTTGCCTCTGCCTTTCACTGCCCTGAAAAAGCTAAAGTAGTTTTTCTGCTTTCCAAAGGCTTATTTCATTTGCAGTAGTTCTGTGCTGTCTAGTCATAAGTGGTGAAACTCCTCTCAGGAGTTTTTCTGCTTGGTTGATTTGGGGGGGGGAGGGGGTGGTTGGTGGTGATTTTTAAATATTTATTTTATTTGGTTGTGTTGCTTGTTTAGGCGGGGTTTATTTATTTAGAAGACAAAATAATATTTCAACATCTTATATTAGCTCCAGCATGTAACTTTATGGTTCACCACCATACAAGTTTGCAGATATAAATCTGCAGAACTTACTCAGACTGAACACCTGCTGAAATTAATTCCTACCTTGATTAAAGCTACAGTCTCCATTTCTTTCACTGTTAAATTCTTTACCATGGCCTTCTGTGGTATGATGTAAGTTTAAATCATAGGAGTTTGTATGGTCTGAGTATGTTTCAACAAAATGAGCTAATACAAGGTAACAGACTCAAAGTTGCTGGAGGAATTTTACTCATGTTACAGCTCTTCTGTATTACTTCAATCAAAATACCTCGCTCTGATTCATGCAATTATGAACTCTTAGGAGTTGTAAATTACTATTATTTTGACACATTTGTCTTTGCTTCCTTCTTTTTAATTCTGTGGTTATTCTAAGTATCTAGTTCTTTTTTTTCTGAACCATGCTTTTGTTTGTTCTCATATTTGCCATATTGTTAAACTTTGGAGTAGATTTGCTCTGGATCTTGCATGAGCTTTAGAAGGAAAAATTGCTGAAATGGAGGGTAGTCTTTTCCATGCTCTTCAGGGGAAGACAGCAGGGCTAGGTTGAAGGGTGCTACAGGTTACCCTGCCACACCAGTGCAGGGAGCACATGTGTGTGGGCAACAGGGACAGATGCAATATTCCTCTTCCGGGCCCTAAGCACCATGTGGGTTGCACTGCAACCTGAACTTGAAATGCAGAATTAAGCATAATGTTGCCAAGTACAGCTGTCGCCTGCATGTGAACACCAGTGCAGGGTGTACTGCAGAGCCTGAGGGATGTGGGAGAAGGACCTTCATCTTCCTTAGCCTCAGGGATTCCTAGGACTGCTTAAAATTATATTACTGCTGCTATTAGTAGAAAGAAACTTTGTGCATGTTTTATAGACCAGGAGAATAAATATGGAAGTACAAATGACTCAAAGAGATGGGTAGAAGTTCTTGCAGCTTCTTGCTTTACTGAAAAATTGAAAGATATATATATAACATTAGGAAACTGACCTTGATTCTTTATTTTCTTTTAACAAATTGATAATTTTAAAATGTATTCAGTTTTTCATAGCAGTTTTAAAGTAACAGAAGTTCTGTAATTAAAAAGCTGATAACAGGCAAAGTATAACTTATTTTAGAATGTACTTGTGGTAAATACTGGTAGGTTATAGCTGGTCTATATATAGGAACTAACGTAGGAAGTTTCCATGCTCTATGTAAATGACATTATTGTACTGCAGAGAGTTCATAAAACCACCATTTTACTTCTTTCAAATCATCAGCATGTACAATTTGTGTTTATAGTGCATAGCTCAGGTTTTGACTTCTCATTTTGACTTGTAAAACAATGTTATCTTTATGTGTTTTTCAGACAAGCTCACACAGTAGAATTTCCCTGAAAATGAAATTTGGAGTGATGATGACTGTTGTGAACATGTACCAGAGCTCAGTTTACACTTGATAGACTGTGTCCCCTTCTGCCTATGGCCTAAAATAGAGGGGGAGGAGGGGGGGGGAAGTGCAGATGCAAGTTGAATGTCTTTTTCTTTCAATGGGAAACTGAGCTGCATGGCCTCCCTGTAACAGGATTGTGACAACGTAAAACCAAAGTCTTTTCTTTTTCATGTACTCTATTTTGAAATATTTAAATCATTCAAATCAAACAGCAGATTAAAAAAAAAAATCAGGCAGTGTATTCCATTTTATCAGTAATTTGGACGGGTGAGAAATAAAAGTTAAGTGGTACACTGATAGTGCTAAGAAAAATAAATGAACTAGAAAATATTTTCATAAAGTAGGAGACAACTTTGGAATCAGAAAAACAATGAATGCTACGATATACTACTGACTGCCTTTTATCATAGCACCTATGATTTTGTTTTCTTCCAAGTACTAGTGCTTGACACCATGATTAACTTTGTAAGTATTTATAGGATAGTTTTAGCCAAAATAGAAAACACTGTATCTCTTTTCCACCACAAATCTGTGGAAGAAGAGGATCAAATGGCTTTCACAGTAGTGTTCAGGCAGCAGCATCAGAAATCTCTTTCCAAAAAGCAAACCATCCCCCAGGCCCATCACAGTATTTGTCAGATGTTGACTGGTCTGTTTGCACCATTACCGCTGTGGATCAAGGGTCAGCAAGACAGCAGGAAGAAAACTGTCATTTGAAAACAGTCTCGAAAGGGTAGAGAAGGTGAAGCCGTGTGGAGGGAGGTAAGTGGGACAGCTGCGCCCAGAGATGCTGCAGTGCTGGGAAGTGAGGCTAATCCTTCCTGATGTGACGGCTGGGAGCTGAGGGAAGCCGTGGCCTCTTGGAGCAGGGAAGGACTGCCCTCCCCCTTAACAGTGTATGTGCAAACATACACTGAAAATAGCCCTTAAGAAGAAAACAAAAACTATGGGTTCTGTTCATCCCTCCAGTTATGTTTTTAAGTACCTATAGTCAAAGATATCCATAAAGAACTAGATACTTCAAGGGACAGCCATGCTGCTGTTGGGTTTCATACAGCTTCATGTCAGCTGGGCTGACATGACGATATACCAGCCAAATAGAGGATCCAGCATTTTCCAAAATGATAGCTATATGCACCCTGCAGTACTGGAGGGGCTGCAATAGTGAAGGGACAGCGTGGCATATGTGCATTAACACTCCAGGAAGACAGGCAATTTCCAGCACAGACACAAAAGAGATGTGCAATGAGTTAGTTTCTTAAAAAAAAAGTTTGATTTAACTTAGATTTAAACTTTGATTTAAAGAGAACTAAACCCAAGATCTGTGGAACAGGCCTAAAACAAAAGTTTTAATATCATTGTAAAGATTGCAGTAAATACTGCGGGGAAAAAAAGTAGATGCTATGTAGTTTCAGTAATAATGTTAAGAGTGCAGACTTGACTGAAGTGTTAGTGCAATTTTCTTGCATGTGCCTTCTGAGGAGGAGGTAGCCCATACCATTCAATTTTGCCGTTTGCATTCCTTTTGCTGGCATGGTAAGGAGAGAGTAAATCTACCTTACTGAGCTTCATGGGGATGAAGTTAAAGGAAATGGCAGTCATGACTCCATGTATTCAACCCAGAATTGCTTGCAGTGCCAAGTGAATTTCTCTTAGCCCTGCAATATGCTGGGACAATGTAAAAATTGCTTGTCTGTCATAAGAATCAAATAATCTAATACTGAAAAAGGAACTTAGATTTAGACTTTCAAAGCAATCCAGAAGGTTTTAGACATTTATCTTGGAAGTTCTTTGAAAGTTTTCCTAACTAAGATTTAGAAATAAATAAGAACATGTCAACAGCATTTGAAAGCTGTTAAGAAGTGGATCAGTTATTTAGGTAGCATCACTTACGTGATGTCCCAAGTGCATTGAAGAGGTATTTTCTCTTGAGTTTCTGGAAAAAGAAACGTACAAGTCAGTGGAGAAGATAAAGGGGGGTCTTGATGAGAAAGAAAAGAAATTAGGAGGGCAGTTCACAAAAAAAATCTTGATTATAGTTTCCTAAGACTATAGGAAATATAAAGCTGCAGGATTCATTGACAAAGATACAAGGACTTCCTTTTCATTTTACAAACATGTTCTCTCTAATGCCAGCATGATTCCTAGCTGAAAGTCAATATTCTTTGCTTGACCAAAGATTAATGGTTGTCCTGGAATGACTGGAGCACTGCATTCTACTATGTAAGGAAACCAGCAAAACTAGCTAGCATTTAAATAAAATTGAGTTGCAGAAATGTGATACCTAAAGCAGCTAGGTTAGGTGTATGTTTGTGACACTATATGTTGCTGTGTCCATCTGCACAAAAATAATCAGCTACATTAAATTTACAGCAGACATCTCCACTCTCATTTTTTGCTGGCGAGCTGGCAGCATGGAAATAATTTATAGAAGTATGGGTAGTATCTTTTATACTAAAATTTACCTATCTATTAGGGCCTTAGGGAAAATGACTAAACTGAAGAACACAGAAATAAGCTAAATTTTAAGTAAATCAAAGGCAAGGCATGAATTCCATACAGTACATGCAGTTATATTGTAGAAAAGTCTCAGGCTAGTCCTCATTGCTTTAAGCAGTGAGTGAAAAAATGACAACACTTAAAACAGTGAATTCTCAGTGACTTTATGTTCAGGGCTATATTATTTTCCCTCATTAAAAAAAGACCAGCAACAAAAGAGAAGCATTTGATTAAGGCTTTTCAACAAGGGGTGTGAGGTTAGTATAGGGTACCTCAAAGTTTAGGTTATGACCACCTAAAATGTGCTGAGGTGTGACTAAGTAGACAAAATGGATAAGCTCATTTCCCGCTGGTTAGAGGAATAAGCAGCGGAGAGGACTGCTATTGAGGGTCTACCAGGCAGGCACAGACAGCCCTCTCCTACTCCCAGCAGCAGCAGCTTGGTGCCTCCTGGCTGGTGATGCCCCCAGTAGTTGCAGGTGGTTCTCACCCTCCTGCTGGTGTCGTTTGTGAATAGCTGTGCAAATACTGCCTGAACCAGGAGCAAGGCTGGTGCTTTGTGCTTTGGTATTCCAGGCCTTTTATTGAACCAAGAGTTCTAGAATATACATGCTCAGGATGGTTGTGATTGGCATCAACAGCAGGGTCTTGGTACACTTAAACCATACACTAGGACATAAGGCTGAGTGGTGTAAATGAAGACAGAGATGGGGACTGGAAATAGGGGAATATCTTTCTGAAAGATTTTTAAATGTTTCTTGGTTGGTTTGGGGTTTTTTCTCTCAAAATATCCCTGACTTCTGAAACCCATGCACTGTCATTTAAACAGCTTTAAATAGCAATATTAATGTTATAAATGTAGGACTTCAAGAGGACAGAAGTCCAAACATTCATTTCTTCTTTGTTGCATCATTTTCCTGGAAGGCATTGTGTCAGCTTTTCTCTGCCATGCTCTCTTTAATATCTCTGCTGTCATGAGGGCCTCAGAAGTCAGCCTAGACTTGCAGGGTACAGGAGAAAGGTGGCTGCAGAAGTGGCATCAGTGCCCCATGTGCTGCAGAGCTACACAGCCCTTCAGCTGCTTAGCCGATAGTGTAACAGTCTAAAGCACGTAACTGTGCACCCCCGGAACAAGGCAATCACGCTGTGTGTGCTCATTAGGATCATTCCCTCTGCCTGCGTGGAGCTGGTGAGCATGCTGTGCCAGAATGAGGAGCTGCAGCTTCTGCCAGAGAACTTCACAGTACAGCTCATGTAGTCCATTGGACAAACTATTGGTACTTCTGTAAAATCAATTAGAAAGCAGAGGCAGGGTGAGAACTAAATTTAATGCTTTTTTTTTTTTTAAAGGAAAGAGGGATCTATGGGCAAGTTGAAAATGGGTGTTAACCAAGCAAAAGGGGAAGCAGCTTGATAGTACACAGGGGATGGTTTGTTGCAACTTGCTAATTCAAGTTGATATTTAAATATCTTGGAAGTATTGAAGGGGTTAAAAACCATAAAGGCCAGAGCATTCAATTCTGTACAGCTGTATGAAAACCCTGTAACAGAAACAAGAAACTGCTCTCAAATACCAAACCTTCAAGCAGCCTAATTTGGAATGCTGGTTAGGAGCTCTGGGCCTGTAGCTTGCATGCCAATTATCTGGGTGTCAGTGACTTTCTCTAATTCTGTGCTAATAGATATTAAATGGGTTATTTTCTTAGCAATCTTTAAGTTCAGTTATTGGAATGCTGGAGGCAGATGGTTCTTGGAGGAAGTCTGTCAGCCCCAGAATTTGTTTCCCTGTTGGCTTGTCAAACCTATTCTCTCGACCTTCAAGGTGCAGAACAGGGTTCATCTATTCACTCAAACTTTTGCCTGAGGAGAGGAGACTGAGGGAAATCAAGCCTGTTCTTGGATCTTAGTCTATTTGGCTTGACGCTGTCACTAAGCGTTATATATCACTGCAAATGTTTACTTAGCCTGTTGGTGAAGCACACGTTATAAGATGAAGGAGACATATAAAATCAGTGTGGATATGTGTAAAGAGGGAGACAGTTAAATGGCACTAAGGTAGAACAAAGAAAGAAATGAAATCTATTTTACTGTAATCCACCCCAATGCATCTGCACTGAGGTGATAATTGGCAAATATTTTCTATGAGTTTGGAAACTAAAGTGCATCTAGTAATATGGAATACTGTTGGTGTTCTTTGTGTTTTACATCTGTATGAAAATATATATTTTTATTTAAAATACAACATTGGAAGTTGCATGGTAGAAGTTGTTTTTACAGGAGGTTCATCTGCTCCTTTTTAGTATGCAGGCTGCATTAAAAATGAGAGCTGAGTGTGAACAGGAGGAAAACGCTAGAGCCAAGGGGCAGTGGGTCTCTGCTATTCTAGGCTGTTCATGGTGTGTCCTTGCTCACAAGCAATAGAGCTCCTGAAACCTTTGCATGGCAAGGCTGACTTCAGCTTTCCTGCACGGAAGCTCTCCATTAGCATTACAAATAGGGCTATCAAGAGCCCGAAATATATCAGTTAAGAAGTTTTGGCAATATTAGGTAAGATGAAGAGGTCTGCCTGTAGGCAAGTCTGTTTACTTGCAAGGATGGATATTCACATTTTAGAAGTCTGCAACAAGTAGCTTTTACAGATGTGGTAGGTGGTCATGTTTCTGATTCTCGAATTATCTTCAAATTTCAAGCTGCCTGGGATGTTTTGCCTGAAAATGTTTTACCAACAAAAGCTGGAGTTCAAATCAAAACCACAAGTTTTGTCTGGTAAAAGTAGTAATTAATTTTTTTAGATGGGAATTTTCTTTTAATTGTAACTTTTGTTCTGTTTCTGCTTGGAAACAAAATAAGAAACAGCTGGATCAAATTAGACCAAAAATTTCCTTGGAAAAAAAATAAAATTAAAAAAAAAAATATACTCTCATTTTTGAGCAGAAGAGTTGCGTTTTCTGCCAAAATTTTCATATAAATGTTTTATAAATCTGAAAAAGAGGTTTTGTGGAAATAAAGAAGAAAAAATAGTTCTTTCTCTGCTTTTACAGAATACCTTCAAAGAGCATCTTCTTATTCTGTGGTCTTTTCACTCATAATGCACAGCAACAGCAATATGGATCCGTTGCTGTGCTTCCCCCCGAGTAACAAGCCACAACAGGTATAAATTCTCTCTAAATATGAATACAAATGGCAATATCTTACACCATCTTTGCACGCTTGCCTATATAATGCAGTGTTGCATTGTATTAGGCAAGCATTTTTGCAGTCACTGTGGCACATGTGAAGCCTCTGTCTCATCGCAGCCAAGTCAAAGCCATTACCACTGTGTGATTGCAGCTAGCATGAAGTGGTGCAAATGCTCCTTTCAGTTTACTGTCACTCATTGTGAAAGTAGAGCACGGCTGGATCAGACTACCGGCTAGACCATCTGACTATGGATGAGAGGGAATGAGAGATTTCGTGAGTTCGGATGGGGGAGCTGAATAATTCCTAGAGACTATAAAAATCAGCTTACATGTCAAATTTCTGAGAAGTTATTTCTATGAATAAATCTAATCAATATCAAATTTGCACCCATACCCCATCCAACACTTGCAGAAAAAACTCATCTCTGAACATGTCTCCAAATGTTCTGAAGGTGCAGATCTGAATGCCCCAGTTATTGCTAACATATAATGTTTAAAAAATAGTGATTTGCCATGAAATTTTACATGCAATGTGTTAGGAAAGGAATTCAGAAATACAGTGAGTAAGAAATAGATTAGCTTAGGCTATTATAACCAACCTAAATTTTTAAATGGCTGTCCAGTTTATCTCTCCTGCAGCTGTATCAGACATTTAATGGGATTAGGGTCTTCCTTAAAAGGCAATTTTTTACTTTTTTTTTTTTTTCCCCAGAGCCATAGGTTTCTGGCAGGGAATAGTATTGCAGTTACACACATGCACATACACCAAGAAAAATGCATTTTAATGAAGGCAAAGAGGGGGCACCTACATAGACAGGATGAGAACTCATTTTGGTATGATGTGGAGTGGTACAAAATGTCTGTATAGCTCTAAATGCTGGTCTTAATTTTGTTTAGATACAAATGCTTTTACAGGAATAACTTTATGGCTTGATATTGGACTGGATGAATCTTGCAGAAATCCTGTATCCTCACAAAATGGGGAGAATGACTCCACTGTTTAAAAAACCATAGTCTCTGCTTTGCCAGCTCTGACCTGAATAAGCTCAGATTGCAAGTGCCCAGTGAAGTGCAAGTGCTAAGATGCCCGCAAAAAGGATGGAAATCCTGAAGTTCATCTTTTCAGTGATCTTAGCTGTTAAATGACTGACACAGTCTTGGTGTAAATTTGCCCACAGATCTAATCCTGATTAGAAAACATCCTGACACAGCTGGCACCCAGGATTGTGGAATCAAAAATCAGCTAATACTAGTAATGAAAAAGTAGAAAGAGGGATAGGCTCAGAGGGTTAGAGTTGCTGAAGCAGAGAGGCATGCCTTGTCTTACAAATGGGAATATATATGGGATTCAGTTAACTTGGTCTAGAGTAATGTATTTCTTGGAGAAAGTCAGCAGTCTATGATTGTTAACTGTATCATGGTTTGTATCTGGAAACATGGAAAGCATGCAGCACATAGTGGATATACTGCATGCTCCTTCAGTGATTGCAGCAGTCTTTCCTGTACTTCCAAAGGGATCTACTGAGGTCACAGGCAGAGCACAGAGAACACTACTGTCATTGCTCTTAGTGATTTATTTTCCTCCTGATTTAAGCAGGATTATGAATTGAGGTTAAATTGTACATCTCTTTAATCCCTATTGTGGGTAGTCTCAGGACAGATATGCATGTGTCAGGAATTCTTAGTGGAGTCCTTGTTTAACATAGATGAGAGCAGAGAGGGCTGCACCTCTTGACCTGCTCCAAAGACACTGAGAAGTGGTGAGTGGACTTGTTCCCTGGGATGACCTGGGTTATCCTCTGTAGGTGTGGCACAGTTTTTCCTGCCAGGCCAGCATCTCTTTGGGAGGCTGTCCTAAAGCATGATTAAGAAAAGCCATTTTTCAGTGTTTCTGCTCCAAGTTTAAGCAGGATTTGAAGCAAATGCTCATTTATAAGAAAAAAAGTTGCAATCCCTGTTATTTTCCTTAAAATACGTATTAAGAACTCATATGTATAGATATGTATGTGTGTATAAATCTGTATGTATGTTACTATGTATATATGCATACACATATACACACATACACGCACAAATGTGTGTATGTGTCACTGCTGTTATGGTCACTGTGATTTCAGGTATAAAATCTACTGAGTGTCAGTCTGGCTGTCAGGAGCTGGTGTGACTCTGACATGACCCTGACTGAGAAAAGTCAGAATGTGACTGGGGCAGGTGACTTCATGAGGCAGGGCAGCATGAGGTAGCACTCCATAGCAAAAGAGGCTACAACATAATTATCTGTTACTCTTGCTCCCGTGTTGTGTTGAAACCTGGCATACAGTATGATTTGAAAGTTCTTTTGTGTTTGCTGAATGCAGTAGCATGCAGGATCTTATACATTACCCATGACAATCTGTTTTTCAAATAGATGCTGTCCTGGATTTAGAATTCCCAATCATCCTTTCTGCCCAAGTATATGTGCAGAAAACGCTGCTTTGCAGGAAGGTAGACTCTATTGATTTATGCCTTTTTTTTTTTTTTTTCAATTTTTTTTTTCCTTCTTGTTATGTAACTGATTCCTGTGTAAAATAGGTGTATTGAGTGAATATGATGATGAATATGCCCCAGGTTATCTAGAGGAAGTGTGTATTTGCTAACACATGAAAGTATAACTTCCAAGAACGACATTCATATTGGAGTGTATTCCCTCCATTGGAAAAAGGACTGATAACATAGGTTTCCACGTCTCTCGGGAGTTCATTTTATGACCTGCCTTTCTACAAGCTTAGAAGCATTGTTCTTTTGTGCATGCATGAGTTTCAATGAAAAAGTGTGCTCTACTCCAGCCATATTAACAGAAATACAGAAACAAGTCTGACTGTGAACAAAATTGAACTCTAGCCAACTCCACCTCTCAACACTGTCTTAAGAACAGCTCAGATCTGGTTTTGCATTTCCCTATTAGACTTGTCTTGTGATTACACAGGCCTAAAAACAAATGCAAGGAAAAAAAATACCTTGAGGTGAGGACTTTCAGTTAACCAATAAAAAAAAAGGCAGCACCTAGTCAGGGAAAAGACATGCACTGGAGTGCCCTGATGGAAAAAGATATAAAGGCAGCAGCTTCAGGAGAAGAGAGATTTTTAGTGTGACAGCTTCAGTCAATCAACTGTTCAGCAAAGATTAATCATAATCATGGCAGACTCCTCCATCGGGCTCCTTCCAGCTGTTTGATAAATTATAATGTCTTCTGGGAAGTTCTTATTGCTTGGGCCGCTGAACATGCCAACTTGTTGTTTTTTAAAGATAGCCTGGTTAGAATAAAACAGGACTTCTGGCCCAAACCTTGATTTAGAATGTTTTTACTAGTAGGATCAAGATGGGAGCAAGAATGGAAGCAACATTTTAAGGCTTTTTTTTCTTTTTTTCTTTTTTTTTCTCTTCTTCAGTTTCCAATTAATACAAAGATAAAAACCACCAGTCGCTAAGAGTGGTAGTTGTTCTCATTTTTTCAGGCTAGAAGAAAACAGAAGACCCTAGTAGAAATGCTGCGAGAAAGCTGATTTTAGAGCGAGATGTGACAAAATTTAGGCTCAAGTGCAAGGTTTTCAAAAACAAACATTTATGCGTTCTAATCACTGTCCCTCCTTTTCAAATCAGTTAGCACCAGGTACTCCCACTGTGATCAGTGTTTTTTAAAATTAAATGATTCAAATTATGGAGTTTGAGTCCATTATTAGGGTTTCCATATAAAGTCAACAAAGAAAGCCTGCTAAAGAGATTCACTTAAATATCTAGCTTCTGGAGGGTAATTGCCCAAAACAGATTTCTGAGTCACCCAAAACTACATTGTCCTTATTTATGGGAATTCTAACACATTTCAGAAACTCTTGGTAATCATCAAAAAGGATTAAACATGCTACTGGATGACAGGCTTTGTAAGTAAAGCCGTCAGAGCTACAGACCTTCAAAGGTACTTTTAGGGAAGCAGGACTTGCCAGAACTTTAAATCCTGCTCAGGTTAGAGGCTGTACAAAAAAGAGAATTATCTTCCATCACTGATTTGTCTATTTACATTTAGCACATTCTTGGTATCAATAATTAACAAAGGTGCTACAAATACAGGATTCCTCCTCTTACTGATGTTCAGAATAGTCCACATTGCATTTGAAAATTTGTTTTGGTTTGAGTATTGCCAGAGCACTCTCTGCTAGACACAGCTACATCACAGCTTTATTCCTTCAAATATCATTAAAGAGGACTTGTGGAGACTGTAATACTTATTAAATAGTTTAAATCCCCTCATTTCATAAACAGTCTGTTGTTTTCCATTTGGGTGTAGAAGCTTCTCGCATGCAATTGTTAATTGAAATCACTTTTCTCAGTGGCCCCTAGGCAGCCTTGGTGTGTAATGTATCCCTGATTTCTGATTGCAAGTCCAAAAGTCAAAAGCAACAAAAGATAATTGTTTTATTTCTGGTCCTTGTTTTCATTTGTAATTTTGAAGTTAAGTGCTTCCAAAGTTGCCAAACAATAGTGCTATTGCCTTTTTAATTGCCTAATATGAGAAACGTTTGCCAAGTTCCTTGGTAACTGAAGAAATACTGCAATTTACTGATTAATAAAAGCTTTTTGTAATTTAGCTTTATGCACCATACTGACTCTCAGTCACTCAAGGAAACTGTCCTTTGACATGGCCGCTTTTACAGTCCTTGATAATTTGAGCACAGCTATTTATCTGCATTTCAGATCTATTTATGTACAAATACTTGCTTTAACAAAAAAAAAGGATAAAAATACAGCCCTTGCATGAGCAATATACACAAATTCCATGGGTCTTCTGCATGACTTGAGCTGCATAATTGTACATTTAGTTCTAAAAATGGATGACTTACACAATGGGACAATAGCCTGCAGCCATGGTTGAAAGCGCATATTTCTGTGAAATATTCAAATGTGAACCTGAGTTTCCACAGTGAAGATGAAGGTTTACATATTTGATAAGATCTGGAATTGCTGTATGTCTCGCAGCAGACCTAGATGTCCTATGGGTCACAGGAAAGTATGCAGATTGTTGTAATAAAGTGGCTGTAGTTCAGGGGCAAGTATCACTGAAAGAGTAACACAATGTAGACTGCCATTAAGAAATCATCCACTTTTTTTCCAGTTTTAGTTACAAATAAAAAATGTCCCAAATGTTGAGTTTCCATTTGGATAAGCCTCTGAAAAGGAGTCCCCTTACAAAATTTCCCTTGAGAGGGCAGTTGTTTCAAAACAAAACAAAACAAAAACCCAACCAAACAAAAAAGAACTAGATTTCTGGTATTCTTAAGCTATGGTAGGGATGGAAAAGAATGATTCTCTTAATATGAAGTAACTGAAACAGGAAATTAAAGTAATGATGATTTATGCTTGCCCATCACTTTTGATTCACAGATGCTAATAAATTTCATAAAGACAGGAAAATATTTTTACATGAATAAGTTAACTGAAACCAGGAAACTCAGTGGCCTAATTTTTCAAAGTTTTAGGCAGCTGTAACTGACAGTGAAATAACCCCTTTATAATAGTTTTCTTAAATTTTAAGTAACTAATTTATCTGTTCTGTGAGACTGATAAAAGGAGGTTGAGTTACATACAACAGAAGACACTTTGGAAGGAGTATCCCTAGGGTGTGTGAGGTTTTATTTCCAGTCACAGTTCAGTGTTGATGGCCAGCACTGGGGCAGTGATTGGGATCTGCAAGTTAAGTTACATGCCATATTTTCTTTTTTGTTTTTATATAAGACCAAAAACATCCCTTTTATCCTCAGAGTTGGATGCTGTTCTCTTCCAGGCTCAACCCTGCAGCAAGGAGTTACATTTGTACAAGGTAGTAGCAGCAGCAGTCCTGGTTGTTCCTCACCCCAATACAGGAAGATTATTTTGAAGTGATTCATATATCATTCATGGTATTTGATGTGTGTTCTGAAAATGCCTGTTCTAAGGGACTTTCATTCTAAGCTAAGCGGATGCCAATTAAGCCAATTGCAAGAAAGTGTAGGGAGGGAGAGAAAGTATTGGTAAAAAAAGCAAAGTATTAGGAACAAAGCTGCTTAAGGCATCATGATATATGAGAAGTGATTCTTTTCGTAAGGGTGATAACACAATTTGGAAACTGTCATTTGTTAGCAAATACATTCAACTTTGTTAGTAATGTAATCTGTAGGATTAGAACTCCCTATTTGACAACAGAGCCCAAATTCCTCACTAGTTGAAAAATACATTCCTGAGTGTGCATGGGTTAGCTGTCAAAGTGCTCTCACTGGCAGCGTGTGTATGATTTGGGGATCTGTGGCAAACACCAACATAAGCAAAAAGCATGCCCAGAAAAACCTGCTTGTCAGCATAGTATGGAATATTTATGATTGTACTATCATAGACCTTCAGACACCTAAATATCTGTACCAGAGAATGTTGGAATTTCTTTCATAAATTATAAATTGTAACTATCCATTTGCTGACTTGATAAACATTGCATCTTCCATAGGAAATCTATAGTAATCCTTATGTAGGAACTGATCTTGGAACTAAATATTAGTGATTGTTCTGATTACAAAATGATTACTTGAGGTATAGATGAGTATAATAAAATCCTACCTAATGCTCATAAATCTGTAATTGATTATGAGTTAAGTCATAAGGAGAGAATATAAATATTGATCATGCTTGGGAAGTAGTTGGCAAGATTTTACTTTTCTATCCTTAAACCCAAAACCTCAAAGTTAGGAAAGAAAACCTTATACTGTTCTAAAAAGAAACATATGGGGTAGGAGGGAAGTATTTAAATCCCAAAGAGGGACAATTCAGCAAATGAAAATGAGAAAAAAGTAGAACTAGTAGAAAGTTTATAAGGGAAGCAAAAGAACTGGAAAAAGTCTATTACTATTAGAGAATGATAATATATTAAGATTAAAGGAACAAAGCAATTATATACAATTACTAGATGAAAAGGTAACATTCTTACTCCAGGGGAAGCAGATGCGTTCAATAAATATTTCTGTTCTGTAACTAGGAAAGAGGTAGATGATGTGTTCCTGGGATAAATTGATAAAATATTTTCCATTCTTGTGGTTATTTAGGAGCATTTTTAAACAGCATCACCTTAATCAACAGTTCCAGAAATTTTCCACAAGTGTTTTAGGCGATGTGTCTCATGAACATTTTGAACTGTTAAAAGTTACTTTTAATAAGCCTTGCATAACAGAAAGGATTTCCAGGGGCATGGGGAAAAACAAAACAAAACAAAAAAATTATGTTGTCCCATTGTTTAAAATGTTAAATAGCATAAGTTGAGAAATTATAGGTTTTGTAGCCTGATTTCAGACGTGGGAGAAATGGTGGATTTCACAGAATCATAGAATGGTTAGATTTGGAAAGGATCTTAAAGGCCATCTAGTTCCAACCCTCCTGCCATGGGCAGGGATTCACGCTAGACCAGGCTTCTCCAAGTCCTATCCAACCTGGCCTTAAACAATTCCAGGGATGGGGCATCCACAACTTCTCTGGGCAACCTGTGCTAGTGTCTCACTACCTTCATACTGAAGAATTTCTTCCTAATATCTAATCTAAATTTACCCTTTTTCAGTTTAAAATGATTCCCCCTTGTCCTATCCTTACATGCCCTTGTAAGAAGTCCCTTTCCAGCTTTTTTGTAGGCCCCTTTTAGGTAGTGGAAGACTGTTATGAGGTCTCCTCTGAGCCTTTTCTTCTATTAAACAATGGTATTGTAAATAGTATTGCTTAACAGAAGAACAGAGAATCAGTTTTTATTGGATGAGTTTATTTGCAAGATTGTATTAATAAGAATGCTAACCTGTTTTACAAAGCTTTCAACTTATAATGGTGCAAGTTTGAAAAATAAGTTGATGTGGCGCGTAGTAAATGAATTAAAGCAGGTGCCAAAATAAAAATGTAACCAGGGAGTTGTCATAATGTTTGTTTCCAGTGTAAGCCACTGAATATCTGTACCTTAGAATCCCAATTTATATTTCATCCAAACCTATATGAGATATCATGGTGCAGGAAATATCAGTGTATTCTGAATCCCAAAGAAGAGAATGATGTTGCTCAATTTGAGAGACTAGAAACAATAAGTTTGTATAGCATCAGATGGAAATAAATAAGGAAGTTCATCAAGTATGAACCTCTTTATGTGCCCTCAGCAGGGAGGCTTCCATGAACATTAGGGGCTGCTTCAAATAACATCAACCAGTGCTAGTACATCAAAAAGTTGGTCAGTGCATGCCTCAATCTTTAGTCTTAAATAAATTCAGACTGAAATTAGAGTTTTCCTTTTTGTGTTTGAGGAGTATAACATGATCAAACCAATCTTGAGGCATTACCTACATTTGGTTTTCATTTGGAGAAAGAACTGTGGTTCTAAACTTAAAAAAACTCCACATTTGAATAACATCATTTTTATCTTGGCACAATGGAGTTTCTCAATTATAAACAGGCTGCTTTCTTAGCCTTTATTTACCTTAAGGGCGCCTGCCTCACCTAACAGTTTAGAAATTCCAAGGAGAACAGAACTAATTTTCCAGCTGACTTCAGTTTCTAGTGTAGCTGTGGAAGAGAACTGTGATCATTTTTTTTTGAAATATTTAATTTATACTTTCTATTCATCCTTGCATAATGATAGCATTTTTGACACATAAAAAAAACCCATGTTTATGGATACCATGGATTCTCTGGGGAACAATTGCTTATGAAACCAATATCTAGAAGGCTATCTGTTCAGTCTTTCCTGGGTTTATTCTGCAGTTCATCTTTAGAATTGTGTTGTGGTGCAAGAGTTGGGGTTTTTGGTTGGGGTTCTTTTGGGTTTTGGTTTTTTTTTTGACTGAGAATTATCTCTGGTTTTTCTCTGAAGATGCAAATATGAAATTAGTGAATGGTTTTATGACTTTATCAGTGTTGATTTCACTGTAAGTTAAATGTTTCCAAAAAGCAGTTCTGCTGAAAAGCACTTAAAAAGACTCCTTCAAGATACCCTTATAAAAAAAAGAAAATGTAGATGATCTTTAGAACAAAGAAATCTCCCCAAGAGCAGCCAGAGCTCCCCACACATTACCACACCCCACAGACTGGTCCAGCTCTGCTTGTTATTGGTACCAGCAAGCACACAGGGCACAGGCATGGTGGCCAGTGCTAATCAAGAAGCCTCAGCTCTAGGGTAAGGAGTACATGTGCACTGTATAATGTAATTTTGATATTTATTCTCTAGAGTGTTTTTTTCCCCATTGCTTCGCCTAATTTTTGCAGTGATTATGAGCTTTGTTGGTTATTAGCATGAAAAGACTTTAATTATTATTATTTTTATCATGTGTTGCCAGGCAGTGTGACTGCATCTGTTAGGGTTCAGCAGCATGGCACAATGCATTCAGGAGGTTACCTCCTCTAGTTTATCTGAACTGCCTGAGTGGCAGCTACAGTGAAGACACTTGCATGGATCTTAGTGTCCCTGGCTTAGTAAACGGAATAGGTAAACACAGCCTACACTGAAGACCAAACTTCCTTGTTTCTGAAACACTGGATGCTGAACCTGTGTGTGTTACAATCTGATGTCTCAGTAACACTCTGGGTATGGTGTTAGACTTCGCGTGCGAGCTTTGGGAGCATCACTAAAGTTGCAGCATAGCATGTGCTACATTTCTATAGCTGCTAGCCGTATGATTGTGAGGGCTCAGTAAGAAAGGCACATTGCCTTCTGACATGTCCTAACAGTGTAGGATACATGTGTTTTCCCACCTTAGTGAAGTGAGCTTCAAAATGCCCCTTGCATATAACGGGAATGGATTTTCGTCTTGCGTATTTTTAAATTTTGGACGTAAATACTCTTTAACCATCTTGTCTTGCCCGTAACACATGCTACTAGGTCTGAAGAACCATCAGGTCTGATCTGTTATACACATTAGGCATGTCTGGTAGTTGCAGGTAATGGAATAGCTCACTTAAAGGTCCACATTTGAAATTAAAAAATTCTGCTGTTCTTTGCTCTGCATTTTTAAGACTACTCAGGAAGGATTTGGTGCAAAACTGAGGGTTAGACAAAAATAATGTACTTAGTCTCAGAGCAGGAAAATGCAATTTATGCCACTGCACTAGTTGGCTCATCGAATTGAAGATGCTGAATTTGTGACTTATGAGTTCTTGTTGCTGTAACACATTTAAAAGATTATGTTAAAATTGAACAAGATGATTATAAAAAATCAGGTTAAACAAGATTTTCAAATGTACATGCATTCAGGGTGTGCAAGACTAACAAAAAAATTATTTAACTACATTTCATCCACAGACATTATAATTTTTTCTAGAAAGTTTAAAACAGCTTCTATATTTTAATACATTCTTTTAAGTGTTAATGTTCCTGGGCAAATTTTGTGCTGGCTAATACTGCTTGTAAAGCCATTATAGGCAGTAGGACTTCATAGGATTGTTCAGTCCCAAATTTGGCTTACTATAAGCCACAGTCATTAATTTAATATTGGCATACTAAAAATCATACATTAGTTATGCTCATATTGTTCTAAGTGTTTTTTTAAAAGCAGTAAAGTATATTTTTTCCTGCTGCTTTTTTCTCTCTGAGGTCAATTTTGTACTACAGTGTGATGTATGAAAAAACCTCAAGCATTTGCACATAGATGCTAATGCTGAAAAACATTTTATATTCCAAATTTCTCTTTCAAATAATTGATTTAAAGCAATGATATGAGTATCCATTATAATAAAACTTTATTATAATGTAATAATAAATATTACATTATATATATAATAAATAATAAATATTAATAAATATAATAATAATATAATAAATATAATAAAGCTGAAGCTTTACTATATATTTCTGTATTTAAGCCTGTACTTATGCCTCAAGATAGCTCATAATTCTGAACTATCTGATTTTTGTCCTTTTCTGTCAGGAGCTTATCATTATGGTCTGAACTGACATGCTTGGTTATTCTGATGCCTGATTTTTTTATTGCCCTGTAGTTGGAACTGCTATATTAGCTGACAGGAATTAAGTGCTTAAATACTGAGTGCTCAGTGCTGAGTGTGTCTGCTTTTTGGCTAGCGTCTGACATTTTTTATATATACAAGATAATTCCTACTCTACTAAGGTTCATAAATGTACAGTCAGGTTGACTGTACTGTCTTGTGCTATATTTTACTGTCAATTTAGTATAGGTATGTGCTTCAGTTTTTTACGCTTCAGTATAACGTAGTGAAAAGCTTATGCCAAGTCTTACTTGGGGGAAAAAAAGAAGGTGCAGAATGGATTTGATGGTCATCTGTTCAACATGTTCCTGTGAAAGAGCTGTATGGGATGCTCTGTAGGTACTGTCTACAGACTCTGCATTTTCGGAAGTTTCATCCCCTACCGTATGGCAAATTTCACATTAAGCTAAACAGAAAAGGAGCGTCCAATAGAAATTCAGATGGGAAAATTTATTTGGCCATCTTTGATCACTGTAAAACAAATCCATTGTACAAGTAATTTTTTTCAGTATTTTTGCAGTGATTGGGACTGTTTGGAAAAGAGATTATGTTTAGGCTAATGTCTAGTCAAAAATCCATGTTTTAATATGGAATGTTACCCTGCCAAACTCCAACACCAAAAGCGTTCAACTGACATCACTGGAAAAATCTTGCTAATCTACATCTTTTATATTGAAGAACTGGCTCTGCCAGTGCAGGCACATATACTACAGGCCCCAGCTGAGCTAACTGTGTGGATGCAGAAGAGCTCTGCACAGGTGTAGGGGGGCTGGAACAAGGATTTTCTGACTTTCAGCAGCCCAGACCATAAGATTTCCAAAAATTAAATGGACTACAGAATAGAACAGTGATTGCAATTATCAGTCATGTATATACATATGTTTATACATATGTGTATACAAAGTAAGTTTATGACAGATATATCTGGTATTGATATTGATATGGGAAGACTTGCATATATTTGTGCTATTCTTTTGATGAAGGAATATACTTGATCTAATTGAGATTAGGTTATTGAGGTTAGTTTGGAGTCTGCCTGCTAGGAGAAATTAGAAACTTTAGAATTCAAAATAAATTATGAATTCTGCCAAGAAGCTGTTAGGCCTCATGGCTAAAAACATGATTTTGAGAGTGCCTTAGATTGGCCTTCCAATAATGCTTCCATATTACACTTCAATTCCACTCCATTGGCACCTAAATGAGCAGACACATAGACATTGGAGAAATTGTTGAAGTTCCAGTGAAGGTGTTGAGAAAGAGTAAAAGCAACTTACTCTTAATGCTTCCCTCTGTAGTTTTTGTATTACTACACAACAGCATTAAATGTTTCCCATATGGAGAATGAGACAACGAAGCTTTCTTTCAGATGACCAAATCACTTAAAGTTTGGGCCTATGGGATAAGCATTAACTAACTCCACAGGGAGGATGTCATTAATTTCTCATTTTAACTTCTGTTGCAGTGTCCATTTCAGGCATGCCCAAAATTGCAAGTAACAAAGGTTCAGGTATACAGAATATGATAATCACAAAAGCAGCCAAAATGATAATGAAATTGCAAAATGTTATGCCGGTCCACAATTTTCTCTCCTCATATCCAGGTAGTAATAGCCTGTTGCAAAGTAAAAGCTTACTTAGATTTAAAACACTTGGAGCCTCACTTGTAATACTTCATTGGAGACAGCCTTGAGTATACTTCTGAAATGCAGTGTACTTAATAACCTGCCTCTGCTGTGAATGCTGTCAAATATTTATGCTTCCTTCCTTCCAATGTTTATTCAGAATGCATTTTTGTACAGCTGGAAAGGTTGTTAGGAGCTGATGACTGGGACTGCAGAATGACAGATATTCTTAAAGGGGAAGAAATGAAAACTTTCCATTCAGAAGATGCAGGTGTTGATGTAGCCTGTGATGCGTGGTGTGAATTAGTGATGAGTAAAGCAACATCCATACAAGATGAAAGACTAAATCATAGTGAAGAAGATTTTTTGGTAAATGAAACCCTTGGAAGGGAAGCACCACTTAGCAGCCCAGATTTAACCAACTTGAAACATAGACACAGAAAGAATTAAATTATTAAGTAGCTTATAAAGACATGAGGTGGAAGAAGGGGGGACCTTTGGAAAGTACAGTGATAACTTGTTAATGATTTTCTCATTGGATTGAGTGCACTTCAGTGACAACCACAGTCAGGTGCCTTTTTCATGTAAATTATTCTGATCAAGTTTTAACAGACTAAAATAATTCTAATTAGCAAACAGATAAATAGTGTAGATTAAGGTAGTTAAGGATGCTCTCCAAAACAATTTTCTTTAGGATTTTACACTCTCATTTTCTTTAGAGAGTGTAAGTCTTCATTCTCAGCAATTTTATTGCATAATTCACAGTACTTGATATTTTAAAATAGCTGTGCAAACATTACATAATCTCCCAGCATCCCTGTGAGCCAGATAATGTTGTCTTTCACATTTTATGGATGATGAGATCAAGACTTAAACAGTGAGTGCTCTCTGTACTCTAACCCAGAGGGCAGAGCAAAACCAGCAGCCCTTAGCCACATGATTTCAGCTATTTCATGTCAGTCAAACAGATACTACTCTGCATGCCATCCATTTGCATGCAAGTACAGAAGGAAGTCCATGCTCTTATTTCTTCTTCAAAGTGCTAAAAGTATTCCTCTAATCTACTTACAGTATTTACTGCACAGCAATTTTCAGACTGGCTGTTTTTCTAGAAAAAGGAAACCTTTTAATCACAATGTATGTTTCAGCAAAGCTCTCTTCTAAGTAATAATAATTAAAAAATAAAAAATAAAAACCCCGAGACCAGGCCTTTAAACATGCTTGTGCTTCAGTAAAACTGTACTTTTAGACTAGACAAAAAGAAATATCACCTCCAGATTGGCCTTCCCGTTAGCCTTCTTGCATTTTGTTCCACCAAGAAGAATGAGGGCACAATGCCTCCATTCTCTGTTTGCAAGGTGAAAATAAAAGCTGTGCTGCCGAGTTCCTAAAACATTTTTACTCCACTCCTAATCAAGCCAATGAGCACTTGTTTTGCAGAGGTCCTGCAAGTTCAAACTCTAAACAGGCCCTACAAAACCAAGGGATCTCATGCTAAACTGGAAAGCTGAGATTTTCAAATTGAAAAAAATATAATGAAAATTGGGGGCCTAAAATTTGGGCACCTGGTATTTGCGAGTGAAAATCCAAATGCAAACAGATAAGGCAATAGAAAGAGATTAAAATATGAGGTATGCCTAAGAGCAGGAATAATCTGAATGATCACTTATTACAGACAGTTTCTTTTTATTGCTTTCTGTGGTCAGCACATCTCTGTTTCTCTCTGTACTGTGGATCCCAAAGAGTGAATAAGTGACACAAAAGAGCACTTTGTTCTTTTATCTTCCTGAAATGTAACACTAAGGCTACCAAGCCTGTATCAAATAAATTGAAATAAAAATTCAGAGAAAAGGAGTAACCATTTTCAAATGGGTTTTTAGATATAAGTCCTTAGTTCTTCATTTTATTGTTTGATATGCCAAAGTAAGGGCAATCAAGTTCTAAGTATTTTTTTTCTTACATCATGTCAGATTTTATGTGTGTAGGCCATTTTGTCTTTTATGTTCACAAGTCTGACAACATTAACGTGTACTCTTGGCTCTGCTTATTTAAGTAACACTCATAAGGTAATTTAGGAGATGGATTTTCAAGCTAGACTGTATACTAGAAACAGTCTAGCCCATACATTCCACACTTCTGTCTGTTATAGAGTTTCCCCTTTGTGTGTCCAAGAGGAAAATTATACGTCTTTAGGTTAGAGTCCAGAGGTGACTGTTAAAGGTCTTGATCCTGTCAGGTGGTTTTACGTGTAAGATGGGACTTTGTTTTTGCAGGCAGGCTCCTGTGGCATGCAGTTATGCTTTCTACCTATAAGGCAAGAAGTTTTGTGTATGTGGATCTGTACCTACTGAGTATCCCCTTCTTCAACAAGTACTAGTAGAAGGCGTATAATTCAGCATGCAGCTGGATTTCTAACGGTTGATTCAAAAATGCTAACAATTATTGTCATCTTTTCTTTGTTATACTGGTGTTGTATGATAACAGTGCTTATACTGGCAAGAGCATCCAGGATGCCTGGTCATTTTCCTAGGAGAGAATGCTCAAATGACTGGTTTAAGGTAGACTGTTAGCTGTCATTTTACAACTTTCAAAATCTTTTCTGCTAAACAAGTTTTGTAAGTTTGTTAGTTTAAAGTCCCCTGGAAAGTGACACTGAGCTAGAAAGGGAAAATAATTCCAAAAAAGATTAAAATACTCTCAAAGGCATTGTAGAATTCCAGGCACTAGGTTGCACTTCCAAAAGGGCCTCTGACCTGCATTGTCGGCACAAACTGGGAGTTCTCTTGCATAAGGAAATAAATTGCTGGTAGTAAGTTGTTGTGGAGTGGATGTCAGGAAAAAAAGACCAGAACAGATCAATTCTTAATGTAAAATTAGCAAGGGAAACTGATGGTGAAAATTACTAAAAGGAAGTAACTTACATTATAGTCTCTTGAAATCAGATAGAAAGTTATTCTTGCATACCAGAAGGAAACCAGATCCTTAACAAAACATGAGAACCCGTTTTTGGAAGAACAGCTTATGAATTAAAATTAAAGCAAAATTTCTTTCTTGACACCAGTAAAAGTTCGTTTTATTCACCTTTCTAAACTGCAATCAAATTTAAAAGTTTATATAAATCATACAGTGGCTGAGAATGTATATAACATGATTCAGATTATAACTTTTCTAGCACTTTAGTCTGCATACTGGCCTGAAGCCTTAGTCTAGAACATGCACCTCTGTAATTGTCTTAGGGGAGAATGTAGGGATTCTTAAAATGCAGCTCCTTAACTTCCAGTGAGGTTACATCAACACATTATTGTCATATTATTCGCTATAGCTTCTGTGAATGCAGATGCAGTTTATCTTAAATAAAATTTTAAGAGAAGGTATGAGTTAGTTTTTAAAATAGTATAGGAGCAGCAAATAGAAAATCTCAGGGGGTTTGTGTAAAATTCAAAATTCAGGTAATCGGGCTTTTTGGCAACTGCAAAAAAAAAAAAAAAGGCACACAATGAAAACCCTCATGAAGCACTTGCATAATCTTTCTCATGCCCTTAGTTTCCCCTTCTTATTCCAGTACACTCCTCCTCCCACACCACATTAAATAGCCTTCATAGATTACAAGGGGAACAACAGTGGAAACAATAGCTCATATTGCAGTTGTCTGAGTTCAAACACTTCCGAATACTCTTAGGAGCACTTAGTGGCACTGGCAACCTCTTGCTTTGCAGTTTCCCACTCCTACTGTCTTTGCATAGCTGGAAAGTAGGACAGCAAATTTCAGAAAGGCAAAAGGGCCAACTCTCGTTTTCAGTAACTTAATTTTACACCACTGCAGAAAAATAAATATTCCTTCCATATATAGCCCCCTAGAGAATTAGAGGGCGAAGTCTGTGGGAGTGGAGGATTTGGTATACAACCATTTATTTTGCAAGTCTAACTGTCCATGTGTGTTGTGTGTGTATATTAGTATAAGTAGTGGTAATAAAGAAAAATTTTGGCGAGGATTTCTGGAAAATTAGCAAACTAAGAGGGGGGGGATCTTGCTAGTCCCAAAATGGAGGTATCACTGCAGCTTTGCAGTATCACTTATTTTCATATAATCAGATTGCTTTTTGGCTGCTTTCTCGTAGTTTCATTTTCTTTGTCATGCTTCAAAGCTGAGATGTTTGATCTGTTGCAGTAGAAAGAGCTGACCTTCTCAGTGCCTCCCCAAAGATATTTTTCTGTCTTTTTCTTCTGTCAAGTCCCTGGAATACAATCTTCTGATGTCAGACTCTTAATTAACTGAAAACTTCTTCCTATAAGTGGCTATTTGTTTAATGCTTTTTTTTTTTTTTTTTGATTCCTCATCCTAACAATCAGTAATTCCAAAATACTTTTGAAATAAGAAATAAAGTGATTTTTTAATATTTGAATGCAATATATGTTGTTATAGCAGCATTCTTTCTGGGTAAGAAACTGCTGTATTCATTTATAAAATCATTCATTTCATTATTTAAGTAATTTAATGATGGTTTGATCTTTTATTGTAATAATCTTCTGCCTTTAGAGGCTTTTAGTGGTTGGTTATACTGCACAGTATTCTCTGATTCAAGCTTTGCTGTTATTTTTTTCTAGTTACAATGTTGGTAAGACAGCTTCATTTCTGTGTGCTCTACAGAAAGCAATTACTCTTGACTTCCAGTGAAGATTGAGCTGTGAGCTTTTCACAATGCCAGACAACTGATCACGCTGTCCACTGCAGTAAGATGTCTTTTCAACAAGACTTGGAGTGAGACACCATTGCTCTCTGGAAAACTTTGCCTTCAGTAGCACCTGCAATGCAGGGATGGTATTTGAGACACTATAACTCATTCTCTTCTCTTTGGGATATGAGTCTTCTCCCTAGCCCAACCTCTTCACTACCCGCTCCCCTTACGTCTCACGGATCACCAACAATATATACAAGAGCTGTTCAGTTCCTGTTCTTTCCTGGAGAAAGAGGAGTGGAAAGGGGAGTCCCAGGAAGCCTTAGGGCTCCCTGCCTCCCAGCTGTGGTGTCTGAGAAGCAATGCTGGCCTAGCTTTCGTAAAGGCAAAAGATAAGTAACCACAGCCCTGCTGTACTGATGGAGCTGCACTGAGTATGACTTTTTCCTTGGTCTTATCAAAATCTTGTACTCAGAGTTGTGCTAAGTCCTGCTGAGCCAAGAAAGTGTCATGGTGTCGGTAGCAGAAACACGTGTGCGAGACATAGCTAGGGACACTGGAGAAGGAAATCAGTTGTCATGGGGACAAGGGGGCCTGAGACTAATGGTTGTGAAGAAAAATCTTCTAATCTCTGCAAGATGGCAAAGCCCATAATGAGAAAAGCCATCAAGCTAAGTTATACTTTTGGAAGCCATTTTCTCCCTTTTCTCAGCACCCCAAGGCTACCATTCTCTTTTACTTGTAAGATACAGACCTTGACACTGGGTCCTGTACCTACTTGGGTTATCTTTAAGTTGTGGTAAAGTAAATGTTCCCTGGTTGACAATAATGGGACAAGGCAGGAGGTCTGAAAGATTCCTGGCTAATTCTGCTCCTCCCAGGAAAGTTCTTGGAAGTATATTCCTTGAAAATTTAGTGTTTGTTAAATTTTAAAACAAGGACGTAAACTGCTGCTTCTTTACCCCTGCAAGTGCTGAGCGTGCTTTACAGCTTATATTACTTTTGCCATTCTGTTATTTGCAGGTGTAGGCTGTGCTTCTGTCTCATTTAAAATGTGTGATGCTTGCAATGGATTGCATGCAGTAGACTTTTGAACCTGAAAGGCCTATGAATATGGTATGGCCTCTGTTCTCACCCCCAGTTTCTCTCAAGCACTCCCTGTGTGAACTGTATGCTGAGTGCAGGGCCATGCCGCGTGCAGCAGAAGTTCTAAAGAAAAAAAAAATCTAGATACTTATTCTGTGAGATTAACACGCAAGAAAAGGGGGAACCAAAAAAACTAAACTCGGGTGTGAGTTAACAGTGAAAGACAATTGTTTTTTTCACCTTAGTAGAAAATTAGTTAAGAGGGGAAAAGGAAAAGATGTGTTTCCTCCAAAGCTATCTTCTTGTCCCTGAAAAACCACAGGCACCTGTGTCCTGTGAACAATACTAAACAAGCAAATAAAACAAGGGAATGTAGAGATCGCATTACTAAGAATTAATCAAAGCTAAATGGAGCAAAAGGAAGGGAGGAGAAAGAGGCATATTTCCTTGTAAAACTCTTCCCTCTCACAGCCCACCCTAGGTGATGCACCATGGCTGAAGAGGTTTTCCCTCCAATACTCTGCCTTGGATATCCTAACTTAGATCCAGATTGCATTTCCAGAGAAACAAGAGTGTACCAGATGGGGTGAATGAAAGCCACTGCATTCCCTCTCAAAATCAATGCTTTATTCTGAGGTTATTTTGCTTAACACACGTTGGCTATTTTGGTCTGAGATCTGTTGATTTCATGCTTAAATAATTCAGCAAACTTTTTGTTGTTGTTGCAAATTGTACTGTTGCCAAAACCTCATGGAACTCCACTGTTAGTACCCATGTGGGAAACCCATAATGCTGCTCTGAATGGTCTGCAATTCATTCTGCTCCATTCATTGGGGTTTCATGTTTCTTTTAGCACAAACCCCAATTCTCTACGCTGTTTTACATTCTGTGTTTAGTCTAATACTATTCCTTGCTTTCTGGCAGTTGTACTGGAAAAGGATTGTTGATATTATTCTGGCATATATAAGCAGTAAGGATTATACCACAGTTACTTTGTTGCTTTTAACTCACATTTAAGCTTCTTGATGGAATCTTCTATTTTTATTTTTTTTTTCCTATTCAGATACAGTAAACTTGACTGTGTCTTGAAGTACAAAAGATATACCAGGTACAAACAACCTCCATTCACTAGATGCATTACAGTGTTCGCTGTACTGCTAAGTGTTATCACTTCCCTCAAGCATTACAGTAGTCTTCTAGAGGGAAGAGTTCAAGTAGTTAAAAAAATTTTGGTGCCTGTTTCTTTCAATTCATTGATGCCTGTGTTTTGAGGGTCCTGGTTTTTACAATTGCAATCAGTTAAATGTTAATTATTATCCTGACTAGAACATTGTCTCTCTTGATTATTATTGCAGATATTTATAATAATGATCCATTCTGGTGGCTCCAAATGTTAAATTCTGCTCTTAGCATGGGTCTATCTCTGAAATGCAGGGATGTAATGCTCTGTCCTGGGTTCAGCAGCAGCAGTCATTTTTCTCCTTCTTAGTAGCTGGTGCAGTGCTGTGTTTTTGACTTTCAGC